>JALLPH010000051.1:0-38279 GCA_036939855.1 Cyclotella choctawhatcheeana
GGGGGGGGGGGGGGGGGGGGGGGGGGGGGGGCATTCTAGAGAAAAAAGTCGTGTAGACAACTACTTTCATGATTTGTACCATTTTTTACTGTTGATAACTCTGCTGGTTATTTTTTGTAGAGACATTTTTTATAGAGAAATATCTTTTACCTTTGTGTTTTAAAGGTAAAGTGTTTCCGGAGAAACTCCCGTTTTTCATTTTTCATGCTCCCTTACAAGAAAATGACCGATGACTTAGCTTGTGACCTCTTGTGACTTGTGACGCTTGCCCATACCACAGCCAACCACAGCCTACCACACCACCATGCTCGATAAACTTTCACCCATGGCACAATGGCATGTAGTACTCTCATTAACTTTATTGGCAATAGTATCAACTCTTATATCCCATCCAAGATCAAACAGCAGTAGTATAAGGCATCAGCTCCTACTGTCGCCCCTCGCCTTCTTTCGTGATCCAGCTACAGTCGTAAGAAAAGACGAAGAGCGATGCACCTACACCAACAATCACGGCGTGGAGGTACAAGCTCAACCCGACGCAAAGCCGGCCACGATAGCATCACAGGTAGCTTCACATGCGTTATTGGAACAACTTCATCTCGACGTACATACAAGACGTCCCATATGGACATCTGGAATCATTGATGAACTGGATCAAATTGTTAAATCGGGCAAATCCATTTCGGGTATACATTATCCCCATTCAGCTGAAGATGTAGCGCTCGCCATACAAAGTATTGGTGGATTGTTGCATCCTACTAATGATAATGATAATAATAATGTGATACATTCCAAAGTGGTAGTGGGTGTAGTCCAAAGTTCCAACATTTCTCCATGGGTGGAACACGTGTTACGATCACAGGGTGCCTCACACGTGATTACGATGGATATCAACGAACCCATAATTTGTTCGGGAATTGAATGGATTACATCGAAAAGCATCCAATCGTTTGGTGAAGAAGTTGACATTTATGATTTATTGGTATCCTTTAGCGGGATTGAACATCTCGATGATAATGGCGACTTCAATAATAATGGAGATTTAATGGCCATGGAACAAATGCATAAAGCGTTAGTTCCGGGGGGATACTTACTCCTTGCTGTTCCTACGGCAGATAGGAATTATGTCGAGGGTGGGGGTACTATGCATCGAATATATGGTCCCGATAGGATGGCTCAGTTGATACAAAATTTTGAGTTTGTGGGACGGGTATGGGATGGGCGAGTGTTTGGTGGTTGGGAGGATGTGGATTCTATACCGAGGCTATTTATTACGGGTGATGAAATTTTGCAAAATGGATTGCCATTTTGGCAGTATCAGAATGTGTTGATACTACGCAAGAAAGAAGGGCTTATTATTGGTGAAGAACCAATGATGATGCCAGAGTTAAGGATGGAGGAGGAACCGCTACAACAACAATCTGCACCTGCTTCTTCTCCCTACACTATTTTTGATCCCAAACAATATGAGGGCAAGTTGTCTTCTGACGTGGAAGGTTTACAAGACGATGGGACTTACTTGCTTCTTTACGATTATACTCATCGTGGCCCCAACCACGCATGTATGCCCATGGTGGAAGAGCAAGATAGGATTCAACGTGTTCATTATCACTTTGACAGATGTGATCTTTTTGGTGAGTAGTGTATATTATTATTATTATTATCAAAAACTAATTTCTTTGCATAATAATTATATTCATTTTTGCACTTGATGTATTGTTGCAGACAAAATGTTTGGTAATCGACTCGGAACAATATACGGGATGAAAATGATTGCCTACGCCATGAACAAGCCCTTTTCATTCACGTGTGGCATGGCTGAGGGCGAGAGTCCACTCGGAGCATCGTTCCTTACACAACTTAACTCTGGTGTGCCCGGTCCTGTCCCCCATCGCAATGGTGAACGGTTCACACCCGCAGAACTATGCGAAAGATTTTGCGAGGGCTTTTACTGCACCTGGTACAGCAATGATTTAGACTTTGCAGTAGATGCAATGATTGCTGATTGGAAGTTTTTGGCATCTCCCGAGGTTGTGTCCATCAGCGACTATGATGATGCTGTTATTCATTTACGTTTAGGTGATGGGCTCTATAGTACCGCGGGAGATAATGAAGGAAAGGGCGTGTTTCCTCATGCCACGTACATCAACCTTCTCAAACAAGCAGAGAAAGAAAAGGGGACAATATCATCAATCGGCATTGTGACTGCTCCCTTTAAAGGATCTCATCTTAGAAATCCTGACAGGGCTTACACATCATTAAGCGAAGGCATAGCTCTTGACTTGATTCGAGCTTTACAACTAGCATTCCCAACGGCTGGGATTCGACTTCACAATGATCCAGATGACACAATAATTGGTTCATTGGCAAGAATACTCCACGCCAGTAAGGTGGCAGTTTGTGGGTGCTCGACATTTTGTCCTTATGCATTACTTGCAACAGATGGTATAGGTTACATGTACAACCCAGCCGGATTTCAAAACTTGTGGGTGCGCAATGCTGCTTCTTGGAGCAATGGAAACTTTCGTCTCTTTGATACTCCAATGCTCAATGGACTGATTATTGCCAATGAGAAAACTGGGTATTCCATGCCGGAGACGGAGGTGTTTAGATGGATTAGGGAGCAAGATCCTGCTGTTGGCAATATCGACATGTAAGTTGTATGTATTTGTCTTGTTGAGAGTTAAGAGGTTCATACTTCTTGATCCGTTGAAATCTCTACAAAATTATTTCTTACTTTATGACGTGCTCTTTCAGTACTTCTGCACCTATTTTCCGGAAGCCAGTCAGCTAATCATCTGTCAATGTAACTTGTGATACTTAGATTTGCAATTCGCATGTGCAGTGTGCAGTATGATCGAGAGGTGAATATTCTATTTCAAGGGCTTCAAGGGTTCAACCAATGTAAATAAATTAATTTAGATGTCACGGAAGTGTGCTTAAAACACAGATATTTCTCAATATTTCTATATAAAAAGTGTCTCTACGAGATAATCAGCAGAGTTATCACAGTAAAAACGGTACAAATCATGAAAGTAGTTGTCTACACTTCTTCTCTAGTGTGGTCACAAGCAAAGTCAGCAGATCAGATAATGCTGACAGTGAAAATCAGTGCCACACGGCTATTAAAGTGGACATGCCCAGGGACATGAATGGGTTCAGCATCCATAATAATACAGAGTAATGTTCCTTTCGTTCCCTGTTCCGTCATGTGTTTGTTGTTAAAATGGTGGGTTCGCTAGAACTGCAGGAAAGGGATAATGTGGGCTCAAAACAATGTTCAGGGGCGAAATCTTGCATCCCCCAGATCTTTGTTATAGCAAAATTAGCGTTTCTGCCCTTTGCGCCCCTAAAACAAAAGCCGAAAGGGCCCGCCATAAGTGGTAGCAGTCATCTGTCATCTACCAAATATCTTTTCAGTTTTCAGGTCTTTTCTACTGCAAAATGTCGAACTCACAATCCCAATCAGGCGAGATGAAAGCTCTCCAAGACCACTACCTACGAGCTTTCCAGAAGTTCGAGGAGATGACCAAAGACGCCTTCATGAAGGTATACCAAGAGGTCGAAGACGCTGAGGCACGCTCGGCACCTGACAGCGAGGAGGTTCAATTGGCAAAACGGTTCGAGAAGATCGCAAAGGATTTATTCTTCAAGGCAACAAAGGAGGCCGGTGAAGCAAAAAAGGCGTGTTTAGCGGCTGTGAAGAAAGAGTGGGATGACAAGGTGATTACCATTGACGATGACGATGATGATGAATTGATTCGGGAAGGAGACACGAAGCCAACTGCCGCTGTGACAGCAAAAGGATCTGCAGGTGAAACTCGTGCCAAGTTGTCAGAGAGATCTAAATCGAAAGCAACTTCAACTGCCAAGAAATCGCCTTTGGTAGACGAAAAGGCCGACGACGAAGTCACTACTGACGACGATGATGGATCAATTCCCGAAGGGGATAAGAAGCCAGCTGCTGTTGTGACGCCTGCAGCCAAAACTAATGTAGCATACGCAGAGCCACGAATTGCCACACCTTATGAAGCTGACAAGAAATCTCATCAAACTACACCATCTCATCAAGGTGAAGAAAACGGATCTCATTGCGGAGAAACACAACCGACTACGTCTAAAGCTCATGCTACATTTGCAGCAGCAGGAACAGCACCTGCACCTCCAGTCAAAACTCCAGCATGCGGCTGCTGTGCACGAGAGTACAGCAACACAGTCATTCCGGTTATCCTCTCGTGTTGCCGCACCGACATGTGCCTAGACTGTGCGGAGCAAGACCGCGCTCGGCAAGTAGCCATGCTCCAGAGAAATCGGAAGAAGGTGTGTTGTATGTGGTGTAAGCAAGCATATCATTCCACCAAGGAGGCGCCGTGGACAGTGAACGTATTGTGTTCCGAGCTTCTTGGGATCAATGTTGACTCCCTTCCATCAGCAAAGAGAGAGCCCCAGATTGGGTCTGATAGAGTAGCCAAGAAAGCCAAAATACAAACGGAGAACCCAACATCATCTAACTCTGCTGATTTGGACGAGGCAGTGACCAGGCAGGGATCACGAAGAGGTTTTCAGGAGTCTAAAGATGATGGGGATGAGGAATCATTTGAAGAAATGGCATCGTCACATACTTATCCCAGTGGAGCTTTCAAGATGTCTAGGTTCGATGATGTAAACAGAAAATGGCTCACTCGAACAAATAATCAAGCCTCTTATTATAGGACGAAGGCATATAGTCCACAAGTGGGGGATTCTATAGTGTACATTCCCAGAGCCCACTATGACATACTGCAGAAGTTCACAATCGTTGGATATGAAGCACCATGGAAATATTGGCCTACTCAACAACCTTGGCCTGTTGTTCGTTGCAAAGTCGTTCGCATGCGGTATAGATTCTCTCATGAAATGAACTACTCAAGAGGTGGCCGAAGGGAAAATGAGAGTATGAACGATGTGGCTATTATTGTGACTCTCAAGATCACAGGTGTACCATACAGTTGTGGAAATAGAATATTCCCCTGGCCAGAACCTGCATTTACCACACCTATTGAATCAAGAACACGCTCATTCAAATTATCAACATTCGATGTCATTATGTTTGATACAGGCCTGTATGACTTTGTGATTCCAGAGTTTCTTTACTCGTGGAGACTCAAAGGATTAGAGAATGCTATTGAGTCCAATGGTGGAAAACTGTCAAATCTTTCTCTTTCAATCAATTTTTCACCAGGTAGGAATGCTTATGTTTACCAGATTCAGTCATGTTATTATTTTGGCATCGTGTTTCTTATAAACAATATTTTATTTCCTTGCAACAGACGAAGGCGAACAAGGCTACGGGACAGAAGATCCACTTTACACGCAATATGAGGCCAATATCTTAGACTTTGCTGGTTCGGAAGAGTCTGAATTTCATTTCCAAGGAAGTGGCTTCAATGCTCTTGCAATTGAAATTGCCAATGTCAAATCTTCTGGCGAGGCAGACACACTTTTTGCTTCTCCATGGGAAGTTGAAGTTCTTGGTTTGTCTGCCCCCGAGATTCCTCGCATGACAACAGGAACAAAAAATGCTGTCAATTATGCACTGAAGCAAATCTTAAACTCAAATCCAAAGGTGAAAGAGTGTAAGTATTTTGCGATGTATTCTGTATTCTATCCCATCAGCACACTATCCGAGACTGACTTTTGTTCCTTCCCTACAGGGTATGAATTCATGCCTGACACTCGTCTTTATTCGGATTATCTCTGCACAGTTGAAGTTCCCATGTGTTTGCAGACTATTTGCGAACGGTTACAGAATGATTATTATACAAACAAAAGTAGTGTTATTTCGGACATGAGGTTGATCAGGGAAAACTGCTACAAGTACAACGGAATCGGTAATAAATTTTACGCATTAGCTTGCAAAATGAACCATAGGTTCAAAGAACTTGTAGATGCCATCCCAGATGATCCTGCTGCTGCTGATCCAAATGTTATTTATCATGAAGCAACAATTTATCGAGGTGCTTCACAAGGTGGTGGTACAGCTCTGGCTGCTTATGATCCTACACAAAGATCATAGGAGACTATCATAGATAATAGATACTCATAGATAGCAAAGAGGAAGAAGGTTAAGCCCAAGAAGGAAGGGATATATGCATTTATCTTCACAAGCAGAAGGTGAGAATGCACTTGCGTTGATAAGGTACAGTATGTCAAATGTGATAATTTTTTTGGGGCTATATGAAAAATATTATTAGCGTGTTACTGTAATATCAAAGTGTGCTAATGAAGTCACATGGCTGTAGAAGAAAATATATTTTCATTAATGCATTATTGCTTATCCAGACTTGTGAGGTTCTTTAGACTGCTTCGTAGTACTCCCAGCCGGAGCACCCTTCCCAGCCCTCCAAATCACACCCTCATCCACATCCTCTCTCACCAAGGTACCCTCCTCACCACTCATAATCTTATTCGCATCTCTCAAATCACCAATGGCCGCCCATGCACCCTCCACCTTACTATTCTGAACAAAGTCAATTGCCGCCTGTATCTTGGGTCCCATACTCCCCGGAAAGTTCTTCCCCGCCTTGGTCCCCAAGAGATACTCCGGACTCGCCCGTTTCATCTCCCGTGCATCGGGCTTACCGAAATTTTGCCATATACCGCCCCCGTCGGTTAAGATGATGTAACCGTCGGCCTCGATTTCAGTGGCTAGTTTAGCCCCGCAGGCGTCCTTGTCGATGACGGCTTCGACACCGATGAGTGTGTTGGGATTGGATGGGACACGTTGAACGGGTATGCCGCCTCCACCGCAGGCTATGGGGAGGGTTTGTGGACAGTTTTTGAGGAGTGATTTGATTGCCTCGATTTGTAGGATTCTAGAATGGAGAGAGGAGCAGGTTTGTTACATCATGTTTATGGTTGTATGATATTGGCATATTGTTTTTGAAAATTGTATTGTTTTTTTTTGTGTTGATATATAGGTTGTTGCGTTATTGATTTTGGGTTGTTGTGTTGCAAGATTAAGGAGTGAAAGAGCAAATTGATGAAATATGTGAAAGTTTTAGTATTTGAGTTCGTTCAAACAAAGCAAAACACGGAATGTGTTCATTTAAAAATGTAAGGGACTTACTCTTGTGGAGGTGGACTGGGTACAACTCTCCTAAAATACTGTAGACGCGTACGAGACACGAGTTATTGACAAGGAGACAAAAATGCAAACACCAAAATAGGTTAGCATCTACAATCAATGGTAATGTCACTCTCTCAAATTTACAATGCATCACACTCCCATCAAAATAATAACTAAAAACAACAACAATATATTCTTCAAATATGTAGTCCTCTCTTAAACTCACCTCCCCATCCGGTT
Source organism: Cyclotella choctawhatcheeana (assembly GCA_036939855.1). NCBI lineage: Eukaryota > Bacillariophyta > Thalassiosirophyceae > Thalassiosirales > Thalassiosiraceae > Cyclotella > Cyclotella choctawhatcheeana. Next base: position 7,349 of record JALLPH010000051.1, read on the forward strand.
TCATAACCCAACCCAAACTAGTACTCAACGCCGTAGCCTCCTTGGCACCATATATAGGTCCAACGAATTTACTCGGATCACGGAATGCCTCGTGCTGACCGTCCACGACCACTTGACATAAGAGGGGAGCTGTGGGGCATCCCGCGCTGGATAATGCCTGGGCGAGGACGTACCCTATTTGTCCCATGGATTCGGCTCCTAGGACGTCAAATCTGAATTTTATATACATATCATTTTGTTTCACGTATATGTGATGTTTGCAGTTGATGATGGTGTATTAAGATGATCACGGTTAGAGAAAGTTATAACAATAATGTACTATATAATCAACTAAAACATAATTTTTGTACACAATCAGAAAACTCACGTGGCAGCACTCCGTTCCAAGGCCAATTCACCAACCTGTGGACCATTCCCGTGAGTTAACACCACCTCGTGTTCTTTGGCCAAGGATGCTTTTTATTATTGGTTTTTGTAATGAGTGTGACACACGTACGTCACAACATTATGATTGAGACATTAAAAAAAGCACTAGAAAAAAACATATATAACATCAACAACAACTAACCGATGGTAGGAGCCATATCGGCCGCGGCCTTGAGCATATTCTCGATAGTTAATCGTTCGCCGCGTCGTTGTAATGCATTCCCTCCCACGGCGATCACTATGCGATCGTTTAGCGGTGATGTCGTGGAGATGGATCGACGACATAATAGTGCTTTTTGTGACTGGTGATGATGGAGGGTTCTTTGGAGGAGACGATGTGATAGAATCATTTTATTTTGATGTGAGATTGGTGTACTAACTTGATGATGAAAAGAATGGAGCTGCGTGTGAACTGTTTGTGTGGTGCAATTGATTTGTGAAGGGATTCGTTGGTTATGCGGAGGTTGGGTTGATATGGCGATTTGTGGTTATCATCTTTGACAAGAAGATGATGACGCCAAAAGATTTTTGAATCCGTCCACGACGCTTCAATGTAGGAATCAGTATTAATTGAAAATGCAATAATGGCGCCAAGTTTGCATTTTCAACTTCTGTTTGTGATTTGTGTGATACCCTGATATTACTGAATACTGATGGTTGGTCAGTGGCTGTCAGTGGTCAGCTGGTGGTGGTTGTGTTGCACCAGAGTTGCACTTTCTTCTCATCCTCTTTAAATCAATTGATTCAACACCTTCTGATATTATTGTCTCTATCCTGGAAGCCTGCTGTTGTTCTTGTTGCATTATTTGATTGAGTCAAATTGAGGGTGCAGGAATAATTACAATTGGCAGTTAGGCTGTTAGGCTAAGTTAGGGGGATATTGGGGTCCACCAATCATTGGAATGTCAACTAAAATGCAAAAGCCACCACCTATTGGAATACATTTAATCGAGTAAGATATCAAGTATTTTTTTAATTGAAACCATCAACGGAACAAACACAATGGTTTCAAGGCAATGCAAAGGATATTGCAGAAAGGTCATGATGTAATTGCAATGGGCGTATTGCCATTTTCTGTAAGGATTTCTCAGGCTTTTCAATCTTACCTTGAGACAAGCAAAGCTAGCAGGTCTCATGTGGATATGGTCTTGTTCTAGCTCTAGAAGTCGAGATGATAGCAAGAGGAGAACGCATCTCTTGACATGCTAGGTGATCTTGCTATGTGATCTCGTTAGGTGTACTGTGACTGAGTACGTATTACTAAGGGTAAAGTATGCCCTAATATGAATCAATGTACATGCCCTTATCTATAGCTAAACTATGTGCCAATCTCAACCATTCTCTAGCAAGATTATTGTCTTGACTTCTTTTCTTGAACTTCTCAGCTCAAGGGATCCAATCTGGACTACCTCGGGACTGCGGGAATAGAGACTATTGCTGCTAACTTAGGTCTGTCAATAGGACAGAAGCAGACTGTAGCGAAGTAAGACTAGGTAGTGGTGATAACGACGACCTAAGTTAATTATGAGCTACTAGTGTAGTTGTCCGATTGGCTGTCCAAGCGTTGCGCTAGCGTGCTTGGTGGTAATTGTATCTGGTGAAGATACAGGTATCCAACGGGCATGCGGAGTGGCTCAACGGTTAGGCTGATGGCGAAGTAAGTGGGCGAGCTACGCGTGGAACGCGCGTTAGGATAGGTAGAGGATACCTATGTAAGTAGGGGTCAATATACTTATCAACAGTTAGGCAGATCTCGGATTTTCCTTGAGAAGATGAGAACAAGACCTGTCTCTACATATGGAGGCCTAGGTGAAAGCTGTTTTACCAACTAAGACCCTTACACCCAAATGACCCTTCATTTACCTTTGCTGGGGTTACCTAGGTACTTTGCACAAAAGCTCCATCAACCGGTTGAGCGTGAAATTTTAGCATCAACGGGTGAAGGTGATACGAGAAGGGCACAGGAGAAAATTTTCACTTGTGGCGCACCTATACCTACAGGTATAGGCTAGCTAGTCGTATAACTCATGTAAGTGTTCACACTTTAATACATATATATTTTCATCTAACTACTTATATACTAGGCACTATGGTAACTTTGGTAATAAGAAAATTGGGAAGATGGTAAATATTTATTGAAACCAATAATAATCATAATAACGTATTCACAACTAGAATTTTTACTGCGGGAGAAGCCAGGCTTCTTAGATCTTGGATTTTTCTTGGGATGAGAACAAGACACATGATCTCAAATATACATGTGAAATGCAGGGTTTGCTACTCAAGTAATTTTACTCCTCGGGTAGGGGGTGCTCAGGTAGATACTCCAGTATCTCCATCTCCAGGTCTGGTAGATACCAGAGAGAGAGATCAAGTAGGTAACAGTTGGGTGTACCCGATCACTCTACAATCAAGTTGGGTAGGTATCCCGCCAACCAAATACTCGTACCCATGGCATTTTATGCAGGTATCTTGTACTCGGGGAAGAGATTCACTACTTAGATTAGAAAAGTGTTGCGCTACTTGTCTACAATACCCAAGTTTTCAGTGAGTAGACGGGTACATGTCTAGTACCAGAGAGGTCAGGTAGAGGTAGGTAGTTAGACACCCAACCACTCTATTATCAAGATGGGTAGGTAGCCTGCCAACCAAATACAAATACCCGTACCCGCTGTCATTTTACTATTTTTCTCGGGTATTGGGTGTCTGGTAAAACTTGGGTAGCAAACCCTGGTGGATTGTAAAGGCCTAGGTGGTTGAAAGTTGAAAGCTGAGATCCAAATCTATTCGACACATTTCTCTAACTCTCTTTGACCTGTTTTCCATTCTCATTCCTTGTCCCCCATTCCCCCTTTCTCTTTCTCTTTCCTGATTCTTAATACAAGGGTTCTTTTCACAGAATGGTATTTTACAAAGGTTGGATAAAGTCTTTTGTCACTGCTGGGGCCTATTCCATATTATGGGGACTGCATGGACCTGCTGCAAAGCTTTCTGTCTCTTTCTGTAGTGGAGGAGGGTAATACGCTACATGTAGTTCAAATGCTGGTGTGTAGTGACTTACCTTCTTACCCACACATACCATAGTGGGGTCACTTTCCAGTCTCTTTTGTTGAACTTTTGGATTTGTGTCCAACTTTAACAATTTAGAGTTAAGGAAATCAATGTCGTTTAAGTAGATACATCATTGAAAATACTATCTATTGAAATCTAATGATAATTATTTGAAGAAAAATTGTTTCAGATTTTCAAAATTTATTACAATTGAAATTACATTATCTCTTATACTTTTCTACGATCTTCCATCTATCAAAGAGAAGCAATCCCAGCAATCAAACAAACCTACGGCCAGCAGACACTCGATATCGACACCATGAACTTTATTCGTAGTATTGTACTCTCCCTGCTCTTGTCCGGTGGACCCATCGCCGCTGACAGTTCTCCGTCCACTCAAGCTCTCATCGAAAAGCTCTCTAATCAAGTGGATCAGCTCTCTCGTGAAAACCGTGAGCTCATCGCCAGAGTAGAACAGCTCGAACTCCGTTCGGATACGGACACTACCAACCAGCGCCATCGTATGGCCAAGTCGTCCAAGGCAGGAGGTCCAGTTGCCAATACATGCGAATTCACTGAGTATGAGTGTGAAAGACTTCATAAGGAGCTTCCATCCAGCCAATCACCCGACATCACCCATCTCCACAGTCAGCAGTGCGAAACATTCAAGTATATTTTGGATCTGGTGAACGCACCGAATGCCACAGAGAGCGAGCAGTTCTTGAAGGAGTTGCACTGCCCCACTAATGGATGGCCCCCGATTCCGCAGCCAGTAATGTTACTAGTATCACTACTGTGGTAGTGTGGAACAGAGGTAGTACGCTTACGTAGGCTGTTATGTTTATTTTAGTGATTTACTGGATATGTGGTTCGATTGCTTATGAATCGAACACAATATTCTTGGCACAAACAATCTTCTCACGTTTCAGTTTGGTGCCAATTGTTTGTTGCAACGATCGTTTTGACTCTGGTTAGCTTTGAATTAGAAAATTAAATGTAGACACAATATCTGTACTTACTCAACTACAAGGGCCCAAATATTGGAATGTGGGCACTTCAAAAGCAACGGCTTGCAATGGCCTTGTCAACATTGACACTCGTAATGGACTTTCCTATCTTTCCTTCAAGAATGGGTATCAAGCAGATGTGAGAAGGCTCCCCATGACCAGTAATCCTGATGATTATAAGAGTGAATGTGCCAAAGAGTGTCTTGGTGACAACAAGTGCGTTGCTTCCTATGTGGAAAATGGTGTGACATACACCACTGTAGAGTGCCGGTAAGGACTGTTCTACTGTTATGTTACACACTTGTTGTTATCAATCTGACATTTGATATTTTCAAGACTTATTCACCAGTCAGACACTATTACAACTCCCCAGGAGGAAAACTGTGGCTTTGGTTTTGCAGGCTGTGCTTCAAACCGTGCAATTTACGTCAAGGGTCAGAACGGAACTGATTTCTGCCCTCTTGGTGGGCCTTAAATCTCATGTGTTATGTGATTTATAGTTGTTGAATAGTTTTGCGGTTGTATGAAGTGTTGAAGAATTTGGAGTGAATCAATGTTAAGGCTAAACTGTATTTGCAAAGTCATATTGTAGTGAATATGTTACACTATTTGCACACGCAATCTATAAGTAGTTCCTACTTCAACTTCGGGAGATCATTGTTATTACAGGTGGGATATGACATTGAATAACAAAGTAACCTTGTACTTTTTATATCATTACCAATTAGTATACAATAAAACTGTTCAAGAGTTTGAGTAATAGTAATTCCAAACCATAAGTGTCTAACTTCTAACTCTCTTGGACCTCTGACAAAATACAACATTCTAGTTGTTACGTCCCTTTCTGGATACAAATTCTTTTTACAATGGTGAGGATGAGATGGGACGAAGTAAGATAGTCAAAGAATTTGGAGTGAATCAATGTTAAGTCTAAGCTTCATCTGCGGAGTCATATTGTAGTTAATATGTTATTATTTGCAGCTTGATCAAACCGGATCGCGATCTATACTTATTCCTGAGTGCTACAACAACAGTTGAAAATCATTGTAGAAGATGGCATACTGTGACATTGAATTGCAATATCATCTTGTTCTTTTTATATTATTACTGATAGTATACAATAAAACTGTTCAAGAGTTTGAGTAATCCAAGCTGAAAGCTGAAGTAATTCCAAACCGTAAGTGCCTAACTCTCTTGACCTCTGACAAAATACAACATTCTAATTCTTACGTCCCTTTCTAGATACATTTTTTATACAATGGTAAGGATAGGATGAAGTATGAGAGGTCTAGATGGTCTTATTCATTGCCTTGATTCTTAATATGAGGACCTGTACGTCGAGACTCCCTGACGTTCTAAATGTTGGTTCATTCTAGGAGGGCTTTTGACTTGGTTTGTGCTAACGGGACTCTTGCACTCGATCGTAGAACATGCATCTTCGGAATCAAAACTATTACTCTGGCGAACATACCCACGGATTCTTCGTGCTTCTGTGATTCGATTGTACATACGCCACGTTAGTTGGTTATAGTATGATTCCAAATCATCTGAGGAATCATGGCTGCCGCTGTCTTCGGCGTGAATCGTAGACTTGATAGGAATGGGAGGACTGCTTCGTCTTTCAAATGGAGGAATTTTACGGGGTGTCGACGACTGTGTGCAATTCGGAAATACCGGTCTTTGATTGACTGCCATGATTACTTGATGTCTGTTTGTTCGAATCCGTGCTTCTATAATTCAGAATATCTCCTGTTGGCGAAATAGTATCGTACGTAATGATTGATTCTGGCGTCCTCTGAATTGTGATGTTGAAATCATGATGCTGGAATTGACATGCTGGTGTGAAAGGAGGAAGGGTCTCAATGGGAATCTTGGATATGTGCGAAAGTGTTTGCATGGCACCTCGAATCTGTGCTACTGCTGTAGATATTGACACTAATGATGCGGCGAAGCTCAATCGAATTCGGCACTTCTGTGCTAATCCAAAGAGGAGTGGCACTTTTGATACATTCCGGGACTTGTTCCGCTCCGTCTTATTGTGTCTCTCCACTGCCCTTTCGTGCGTCATGTCTGTAGCTCTAGAGCAAGATTCACCTCCATATTGCGTTCTGATACTTCTCCCCGACAAAGAGGAATCTTGGATCACTCTTGGAAACTGTTATGGGCTTCGCAGATAAATGCCAACCCATCAACGGTAGAAGCTCCCGCAGACAGCCAGGAGCCAGGAGACGAACAGCGAGAAGATTAAGTTTTGTCGGGCCTTATTTTTTGGAGGTTGACACATGTGTATTAGCTGATTCGTGCCATTCCAAAAAACGCCTTTGCCCTCTATTCTTCAGCAGGTACAAATAGATTTTGTTTCTCCAATATTTGTACCTGTTAGGAGGCAACAATGAGAGGGACAAAACAGTGCATACCTTGCTATTCGCCTCCCTTACTGTTAACGTGCTGTCTCTCTCAATACCAGAGGTGTTGCTCATTGTCAAAAAAATTCTGCCTGCATGCCTGTTGGTCGACTGGCAGTTGTCTCCTCAACATGACGCCTGTTGCCTGTCCACGCCTGTAGTCGCAGGCACAAAAAGAAAAGAGGCGACTACATGACTGTCACTACAACTGTCGTGTTGTTTACAGTGAGAGTGTAAGTAAAAAAATTGCCGTGCCTGCCTGCATAGCTGCAGGGGCAGGCAAGAAATGATGCAACTACGTGCCTGTCGACTGTAACTCTCAAGACAATTAGCAACCCTTGTCCACCACACATACATCAGGAAGTTCAAAAATAATAAAAAATAGGAAGTAGGAGTGAAGTAGCAGCAGCAGTCCTGTTAGATTAGAGGTTAGGGGGTAAACAAAAAAATTATATAGTTCAGCTATCATATTACATGATCACTGTCGTTTATTTAAATAGAATAGTAGTGATGGGCTAGGCCTATAGAATCCGTAGAAGCTCCGATTCCAATTACTAAGCCTGTTACTGTCACTCCTGTTGCAGGGTATTCAAACTCAATAACCACAGCTAACCATATCTTCGCTCAAAGCTCAAACATTTAGCATTAAATATTAACATTTTATCATAGCCATAGCTATCACATAGGGTTCAATGTTACTGGATTATGCATTTCAAACAACGGGTCAAAGGCAAAGGCTCCAACCTATTCAACAAGAGTCATCAATACTTCCGGAGTCTTTGGATCTTTTGTGTTTGTGTAGTTGTTGTGGAAGTGCAGTGTGGCTGACCAGAGACCAGAAATCATATTCAAGGGACAGTGTCATATTGAAGCAGATTGATCTATTTGTTGTGTGCGCGAGGAGCAGCTCTGTCACCTAAGAATAATAATGGCCAATGGCCACAGTTAACATAGACCTTGAATGACACCCACATTTTTGCTTTGTTGTCAATATAAGTCGAACATGATTGCATCTTTGCATAATATGCCAATTGAGCCAACTTGTACCTGTACAATCCCCCCAACAGCACCTACCTTCCTCGAAACAACAGCAACAGTAAAAGTAGAAAATTTCAAGGAAACCATATCCTCATTTGCGCCATCATTTGATGAAGCTTAGTGAAAGGGCACAGAAACACTTGGGTACTGAGGATACTTGAAAGAATGAATTGTTCACAGCTCTTCAACTTCAAATTGACTACATTATCCTGATAATAATAATACAAACAACAGTTTAATGTTCTACACAAGTAGCGCTCATGATCGGTACCTCTCTGCACTAGAAGCTTCAAAGCTGTCATTGGCGGCAACAACCGGCATTCCAATGGAGAGATGGGGTTCGGCTCTCACTGTCCTGCTAGAAAAGGAGTTTGGAAATATCTATCTGGAGAAAATGCGTGCCATCTGCCTATTAGAGGCGGATTTCAACTGGCTCAATAAGCTGATCTTTGCGAAACGAATGATGGATCAAGCTTATGACAATGGCCTCGTACCAGTGGAGCAGTATGCCCGACGCGGAGTACAAGCATCACACGGTGTGTTGTGTGTTATGTAAGGTCTTATTCTGTGACATGATGCGGGCACTGCATGAGATGGCTGGTATACCGAGCGTGGACCTAGGCAACTGCTATGATGCTGTCGCTCACCCCATTGCAAGCATCGCTCTACAGGCCTTTCAGGTTCCACTTACAACAATAGTGCTATCTCTGTCGGTCTTGCAGACTATGACCTTTTTCCTTCGGACAGGCTATGGCGTAAGCACAAGTGGTTATGGTGGTACTCGTTACGACCCAACCTTTGGCCTTGGACAAGGCAATGGAATGGCTCCCTCCGGATTCTCCGCCGTAAGCAGCTTGATGATCGGTGCCTTCCAACGTCTGGGCCATGCCTCAGACTTTTCGGGAGCTTGGTCGGGTATCCTTTTCTGCTTGGCTGCCATCATATACGTAGACGATACGGACTTACTCCTACGGTCTAAGTCACGTGATCTCACCATGGGCAATTCTTTCATGACTGTCAAACTGCGGTCACTGACTGGGGTAAGATAGTTTTGGCGACGGGTGGATATCTCAAAGCCGGCAAGTGTTTCTGGTACATGATGGGATGGAAATGGGTAAATGGCGTTCCACAGTTGAGGACGTTGCGCCAGCTCCCTAAATACACCTTAACAATTCCACAGAAAAGTGGGTCTCCAGCTGCAATTCCGCTGCGGGACGTAGGAGATGCTGAGGAGACACTAGGAGTATGGTCATGTCCAAAAGGGGATTTTGGTGTGCATATTGAGAAGAAGATGGAGGTAGGCCATCTTTGGGTTGAGCGCCTACGGCGCAATAAGTGTCCAGCCGCGGATGGTTGGCTTGGTTTTCGATACTCGCTTATTCCAAAAGTCACCTACGGTTTTGCGGCTATCACGATTGACCCAGATGTGCTGGAATCATCCTTTCAGCGGCTGTACAGCAGGGATGTCCTATCACCACTTCGGGTGAATGAGAATATCACAAAATTCTACCGCATGGCTCCGAAGCGCGTGATGGGTCTTGGCATGCCGAATCCTGGGATCAAGATGTTGGCCTACAAACTCCACCTACTTCAGACGGAATGGACTCAACCTACTTCGGCAGGCCAGATGCTCCAACAGTCTCTTGAGATCTTCCAGATGGAAACTGGCCTAAGTACAAATGTAATTGAACAGGATTATGATAGACTTGATGGAAACAGTTCTGGTGCCTATGCCATCGGTATGATGTGCAATTTCGTCTAGGGAAAAAGTGGCTGATACCTCTCTTACGTGTTGGGGATAAGGCGATTATGGATGTGATATGCGCCACTGACCTGTTTCCCAAATCTGACTGGCGGGCCATTAACCGCGTTCGGAAGTATAAAGGGGTGCACAGCCTAGCAGATATTGTGCTATGTGACGGCCGTACAGTTGATCCATGGGTGTTGACTACCGAACGCTCAGACAGCTCGCGTGTCTTCTCTGTGGAAAAACCGACACGCTCAGACTTTGCAACCTTTTGGCGCGCTGTCATCTATCTTACCTCTTCTTCCCATCGTCTTCAAACACCCCTTGGAGCGTATGTCAACAAACCGCATAGGAGGGATGAGTGGTTTATAATGAGGATCAGTCACTTCTCTTCCGTTCCACTTCTGACTCATCTTATATTCAGTACGTAAGGGACAACTCTGTCCGCAACACGCGATTTTCGCTGTCATTCTCCAACCCAACAGCTATGACGGGCCAGTTTCCAAGGCTGATACGTGCCAGTGTCCAACTACTTGAAGGGGAATCTGCCGTCAGTGTCCACTCTGTGGCACGATCGTTCTGCCCACCTACTCACAGACTATCATTCCTGGAGCGTATCCGGGCCCAACCCAATCAGTCTCTGTGGAGAACCTTTGTTACTGATGGTGATGGATCATGGATGTATGAAAGCCTACTCAATAACACTCTGGTGATGATGAGTGATGGTGCTTATGAACCACTCCTGGCAGAAGACGTTTGCTCGTGTGCAATGATAGTTATGTGTACCCGCACCGGACAAAGAGCCAGCTTGACGTGGGTGGAGCGCATTGATAGACTATCAGCTGACAATTATCGTGCTGAGATTCTAGGCGGGATTGCCCTCCAACTACTGGTCAAGGTTGCATGTGAAGGAAAATACTTGAGCCCTTCTATGTCCCCCCGTTTTGGTTGTGACAACAAAGGGGTAGTGCATCATGGCAACCATCCCTGGCGGCCTCTCCCAGCCAATCAGGGCCAAGCAGATGTGCTTCGCTACTATCAGAACTTGGTCCGAAGTTGCCCCGCCAAATGTAAGATGTATCATGTGCACGGGCATCTGGACCGATACCTCACACGGGATGAAATGGCTCCAGCTGAAATTCTCAACTGTGATTGTGATCAGCTGGCTGGGGCGGCGCTTCACTGGGCTGTGGAGCATGGCCACTATATTGACCGGTTTCTTCCAGGAGAGGATATTGTGGTTAGTTTGAATGGTTGCAAGGTCACTGGTTCCTATGAGCGCGCTATCACGAGACACTGGGGAGACAAAGTTGGGCGTGAACATTACTATGTTAAGGACATTATCGCTCCGGGCATGTTTGACGATGTGTATTGGGATGGAGTTGAAAAGGTTCTCACCAGCTGTCCCGAAATGTTCTCGGTATGGGCGACTAAGCAGGTGTCGGGCTTCTTTGGGAACAACCATCTGATGCGCCACATTAACGGACATACGGTTGATGTGTGCCCGAACTGTGGTTGTCATCCTGAGCGCCCACAGCATATCATCTTCTGCCGTGATCCTGCTCGGAGCGCTGTTTTTGACTCGTCTGTTGACAAGCTCGTGGAGTGGCTTGCCTCGCAACGAACTGATGCCTCGCTCACCATCCTTCTTTCTGAATACCTACGCCATAGAGGTGATGTTCCAATGGCTTCGCTCTGCACACCTTGCTCTGATTACTATGAACTGGCAGAAGTTGTTGATTCACTTGGCTTTCGTAATCTCCTGGAGGGTCGTATTTCCAAGCTGTTTTATGATGCACGTCTTGCCGACATAAAGCGTTGGCACCTGAACAAACACGCTGGGCATTGGTGTAATGGCCTTATTCTCCGCTTGCTTCAAATCACACATCGGCAGTGGACTTATCGCAATGGAACAGTACATCTGAAAGGCCCTGATGGCCTGACATCCAAGCAGACTCAGGCCCTAGTTCAACGCTGTGAGGATCTTCTCTGGACTGATCCATCGACTCTGTTGGACGAAGATAGGTACCTTTTAGATCTTGGCTTTCTTGATGCTCTTGGTGACGGTACAGCTGCATCCCGACAAATGTGGATCTCTGAGATGGAGGCAGCCTCAGCTGCTGCACGGACTGCGGGTTTAGAAGGCGCGGACAACCTCTATAGCAACACCTTTCATAATCCCCCCCAGCCTATTGACACTGAGGGCAGTATAAGCTTTCGTCGTCGTCGCCGCCGTCGGTCGGGTTTAATTGAATACACTGGTTATTCAATTTCCCGAACGATGGAAGAGGTTAACCCCTTATGGCCCAGGCTGTTGCTCTGCGAGATGTGGAAAAGAAAGGCTGTTGCCCATTGCTGTCTTGTATTTAGGTAGTTTAATGACTTACTAGGGTGGATATTGGATATTAATGTTCTACACAAGTAGTAGAGCTAAAATGGAACCATACCATTCTGTTCTTTAAGATTCACTCTTACTGTCTACGTATAAAATTATTTTAAATAAGCCCATTGACCGTTCAACCATCCTTAGATCACTCATCATCTACGTTTATTTTTGAATCTAACTTTTGGCTGTTTCAGTAATCCACATCGGGCTCTACTGCTACGTCGGAATCAATACAAACTACGTAGACGGATCGAACTAAAAACTAAAACTGAACCAGCCTGGTGTGGGCCTAAAAAAACAGAATGGTACACATGAATAATATTATCACTGATGAAAAAATGTGAGTCTGGACAAGGTTGAACAGTAGTTATCCATTGAGGTTTCTTATGTACTTACTACTTATAGTAATAGATAGTAAACTTGAGTAAACACGTAAATAGCATCTAACGCCAAACGCCAAACGCCAAAAAGCGGTTTCCTTTTGCGACACCATGGCGTCCCTCCGCTCGCTATCATCACCTGTACTCTCGGCCCTAATCAACCTCCTAGCCATCCTCTTTCTCGCATTGAATCTCCTACAAAATCACATGCTACTTCACGATCAGGCCGTGCATCAATCATCATCATCTACTGATGCCATCTCGGACCTCCCGCCGCGGCAACCTTCTTTGCTACGATCTTCATCTTCTAGCGGTTCTTCCAATAATAACAATAACAACAGTAACGATGATCAATATGACTACCAAGGGCCGATATCGTTAACGATACCCCGTGGCAAGGCAGTGGCACGCACGGCGGCACGATTGAGCAAGGAGGAAGATGCCAAGATTCAGAGGGCTCAATATGGCGGCAAGGGCGATCCGGCTCATCTCGGTGCGTTTCTTCATTTGATCTGTGTGTTTTTACTGCTTGCTGCATTGTTGTTTTTATTGAACAATGAAAGACATGAAACTTGTTGGTTTGTTTGTTGTTGAAAATGTAGTTCATATGCTCCTGAATGTCAATTACATGTTCAAGTACTAACTGCAATATGTTTATATATTATGATGGCTGTATCACGAAATGATTCTCTCTAACACTGCAATATGATTGCAATATTTCCAACAATAACATTGACCGGCTATGGCATGTTGTACACATGTACAATTCAAAATCACCCATCACACATTCTAAATACACAACAAACAAACGAAAAAACAAAACAAAATACAGGTGGATTCACGGAATTTGATCCTCAAGGAGTATCACCCCGCCTCTGGTCACACATGATTACAAACATCGGGATCAAATCCCTCCTAGACGTGGGATGCGGCAAGGGCATCTCCACCTCCTACTTTGTACTACACAACTTACAATTCGTTCAATGCGTCGAAGGATCGCACGATGCCGTCACACAATCCATCGTACCCAAAACGTCCGAGTACGAACGAGTGATTGAACATGATTTTTCATTGGGACCGTGGTGGCCCCATCGTACGGTCGATGCCGTTTGGTGCGTGGAATTTACGGAACACGTGGGAAGGAATTATCAACCGAATTATTTGACGGCATTTCGGAAGGCGGCGTTGATTTTCGTGACGCATAGTAATTGGGGCGGGTGGCATCATGTGGAAGTTCATGATGATGAATGGTGGAAGATGAGATGGGAGGCGGCGGGGTTGGTGTATTCGAGTGAATTGACCGCGGAGGCTAGGGCGATTGCGATCAAGGATAGAATGATGACGATTGGTGGTGTGGAATCGACGACTGCCGCTCAACATATTTGGTTGAGTATTCAGGTGAGGAGGAAAGAGATATTTGCAAACAAATCGAGGGCATGATTTTGAAATACACGCATCCGTTATTTGCATTTCTCACACAAAACTAATCTCTCTCTCTATCTTTAAAAAGGTCTTTATCAACCCAATGGTGGCAAGTCTTCCCCAGCACGCACATTTATTCGCCGAACACGGGTGCTTCGGTGGGAAAGAAAAGGGTAATAAAAAGATACATGTCGACTGTGCCGATACGGAGAATGCACGAGGCGGAAAGAATCTAACACCGTTACCCGAGGAATTTAAACCGTTGAAAATAGATAAATCCATGCATGATGCTTGGTTGAAATTGTTGGAGGATAGTAAGATTGGTGCCAAGAAAGATGATGATACTGAGAATGGTAATGGGAATGAGAGAAGAATATAACAACAACAACATCAATTGTATGTAGTATAACATGTTCTAAATGTTTAAGATAATAAAAACGTGTCTAATGTTAGTTATTCTTCAACATATTGTTTTTGTAAAGTCCTTCGAAGAAGCGATTCATCCAAAACCAAGACAGCAGCAGCAGCAGCAAATAACGCGAAACACAATTACATACATTAATCAAAATGAAAATAGTAACATAATAATTTTTCATTCTTATCATTGTTTATCTCTTCTGTTTAGCACCACCAATCCAACCTTGACCCCTCGCAAAGTCAAACATATTCCCAATCCGTTTCCTCTCTTCGACTCTAACATCCGGATGCCATATATCCAACAAAAACAATACACGGGGGGCAGTATTGGTAGAATCATTCCATACCTCGTGAATGTACGAATCGTCCAATACCAGTGTGGATCCCTCGACCCATTCACGCGTTTGATCTGCCACTTTTATTCCCGCTATTGGACGTTGTTGTTGTTCTTTTTGTTGTGGATTGTCACAATTGTCAGCACGTTGATCTACTTCTTCCTTCTTCTTCCTTTGCGGTACCAACAACGGTAAATGCAAACGCAAACGTAAATTCATCGGTCCGGAATGGGGTTTAATATAAGATTGAGAGTGTAACGTCGAGAAGAAACAGAAACCAAAGGGTGTACCGAATAACATGTTTTCTTTTTCCAACTTTTTGTTTGTTTGTTTTATCGAGTTTTTGCCAATTACAAAATAATGAAAGTGTCAAAAAAAATGTAATGGTGTAAGTCCATTCGGTAAGAAGTTGACGAATGAATATATTTACAGGCCTTAACGAAACAAAATACATTCTAGACAAATTAAATAAACTAAACTAAACAAAACAAAACAAAACTCAACCAATCAATCAATAACAATAACAATATCAAAACTCACATCATCCACAACCGCAGCAGTCTTGGGACAACGTTCTTTAAACCTTTCATTCTTCGCTCCATTCAATATATACGAATGCCAATCCCAAGATCCTTCATGTAATGCATCGTCGGCGTGTTCGCCTCCTTTGGTATTCACGTCGTAGTCCGGTTCCAACGGTGCAATCATCTTCTTTGAAGAGTCACTATTGAGATCGGTGGAATAGCCCATGACGGCGGCGAGGTATTCCGATTTAATGTCTTGATAATTCGATTCGACGTGTCGTATGGCCGATGTGACGTATGGATCGTTGAATGCGACGCGTTGTTGTCTACTGTTAGATGAACCATTATTATTATTGTTGCTGGGTGGTGCCGTCCAAAAGGGAAGAGATCGCAATCCGGGGAGGTAAAAAAGCGAAGGCGATGGACGATGTACGCCGGTGGATGTGAGGAGGGAGGGGCCTTGAATAATGGTGCTTGAGGTGGAGGGCGGTGGCTGATGTGACGTGGTGGTGGACAAGCATTGCCGCTGGTAGTGACGATGGAGCAAGTGGCATCGATTCTTTGATGTGCCGCTGATGATGGAAGTCATTGAACGATACATCATGGTAATGATGTTGTGTGAGGAGGTGCAAAAGATATTGTCTTCAAAGATACCGGACAGGTATATCTTCCGACACCAATCTATTCAGCACGGATCCAAAGTGGAAGTGTTTTTCACCATGACATGCAAAAAAGAGGTTCCATGGTCTACAGGAATAGTACCACACAGTTTAACTCCAGGATCGCTTCTAAAGACAATTATTTGCACTTCAGGCATTGATGTCTAGCCTCAAATTGTGTCCATGCAGAGTGTCTGTTTTGTTCACTCATATGGTACACGATTACATATCAATTCACTGCACATATTCTCACGTATGATTGCTTACTTTATGTCTTGACCTGACCGTCCTGTAATCTCCTCTAATCATAACACATAATGAAGTGGCTCCTCTTTAACTCGCCACAAGCCAAACAAATAATGCACCAATAACAACAAAAAACATGGAAGACCTATTAGCGCTACATCCACTGTCATTTTGCGAAGGCGAAACTTCCCCACCGCGTAGGGATGAAGTAGCAAAAACCCTTGATTCTCCCGCATCATCACCACCAACACCACTCGCAGCGTTATCAATCAAATCATGTATAGTGTCAAACACTTCACCATCTTTATTGACATAGCCCTCTACCTTCGTTTCGCTTGAAGAAGAACTCACACTATCAATCAAATCATGAATACTGTCAAATATTTGACCATCTTTACTCATATATTCAGGTCCTGCATTGTCAGCGAATTGCAATACCGTTGGAGTGGATGATGTAATGATAGTCGGTTCATGGCTTCCCTCGGGAGTAATTGGTGTAGCGTTTGGACTTTCAGACGGTGCGGTACTCTTCAATGCACTCGTCAATGGCCTTCCATCCTCATTGGGATTCCTAAATGTTGCCAATGAGCTTTCCTCGTTGTCATCAAATATATCATTGATCAAATCATGAATGCTCTCAAACACTTCACCGTTGGCATTCATATAACCGCTCTCTGCCTCGGTTGTCAACGTTGCCATTGTAGTTGTCTTTTCTTTGCTGCTTGCATTACCAATCAAATCGTGAATACTGTCAAACACCTCTCCATTGGCGTTCTTATACCCTTGGACAGTTGTAGTAGTAGTCCTCGTCGCGGTGCTTGCCTCTTCTTCGCCAATAGTATTACTAATCAAATCGTGAATGCTCTCAAACACTTCACCTTCGGCATTCTTATATCCTTGAACAGTGATTGTTGAGGATGGAGACTGTGAATATTCATGAATGGTATTAGACAAGTTACAATTAGATAAGTTAAAGTGTCTTGGACATTTTCCCTTCCTTTGATACTCACATTACTAACAAGGTCGACTGAAGCTGCACTCACAGAGGGTTCAGTTGCAGGGCTTACGGTTGGTTTGAGGCTTGGATTCAACGTAATGGGCTTGGAGGATGGACTAATAGAAAGCGAGACACTCTTCGGTTCACTTGGGGCCGCGCTGGAGATGCCGGAAGGCTGCGATGATCTGTCATTTGGATTCCTAAAAGTAACTGACGAACTTTCCTCGTCGTCATCAAACACATTGTTGATCAAATCATGAATGCTCTCAAATACTTCACCGTTGGCATTCATATGTCCACTCTCTATCTTGGCAGTAGACATTGCAACTGTTGTTGTGCTTGCCTCTTTTTTACCACTCACACTACCAATCAAATCATGAATACTGTCAAAGAATTCGCCATTAGTATTCTTGTATCCTTGGATAGCAGTAGTAGTAGTCGTTGATGATGTTGTCAAACTGCCAATTAAGTCATGAATACTTTCAAACGCTTCACCATTAGCATTCTTATATCCTTGAACAGCTGAATTCGAAGAAGAAGACTGTGAATATACATGAGTTAATTGTATGCGATTGAAATTGTTAGAATTAGATCAAGTGCAATGAGAACAGTAACAATGCATTTCCTCTCATCTGTTACTCACATTACTAACAAGATCACCAGTATTTGTAGCCACATCAACACTGACTGGAGCTACACTAACAGGAGGTTCAGTTGCGGGGCTTACGGACAGTTGCGATTCCATGATGGGCAATGCACTTGGATTGGCAGTAACTGGCGAATCAGTTGGACTTGGAGATGGAGATGAAGTGATGGGGGCTGTAGAGGGACTCTGAGACGGTGATGAAGTAATGGGCGAGGCACTTGGATTGGCAGTGACTGGCGAATCAGTTGGACTTAGAGATGGAGATGAAGTGATGGGGGCTGAAAAGGGACTCTGAGACGGTGATGAAGTTACTGGTACCAGAGTGGGTGATTCCGTGATGGGTGATGAAGAGGGACCTTGAGATGGTGAGGAACTCTTCAATGCACTTGGGGCCTCGTTTGAGATGCCAGAGGGTTGTGGATTATTTGATGTTTGCTCTACAACAACAGCTGAAGAAGTTGCTGCCATACTTTCTGACTCTTCATCAACAACACTATTGATCAAGTCATGAATGCTTTCAAACACTTCGCCATTGGCATTCTTATAACCTTCCACAGTCACAGAAGTTGAAGTAGTTGTTGTACTTGTCTTTTTCATGCCATTCACACTGTTTATCAACTCATGAATACTATCAAACACTTCACCATTTCCATTCACATACCCAGACACTGGTTTTGATGCCTCGTTGCCTGAAAGTTCTAATAACGGCTGAGGCTCAGTTGTAATGAGAGTCAGCTCCGGGTCAGATCCTAAGATGGGCGAAACACTTGGATTGTCAGTTACTGGCGAAGATGATGGACTTTTAAACAATACGTCACTCGACAATTCACTTGGGATCGCGCTGGAGATGCCAGAAGGTTGTGATGACCTGTCATTTGGATTCCTGAAAGTCGACGACGAGCTTTCAACATCATCATCAAATGCATTATCGATCAAATCATGAATGCTCTCAAACACTTTTCCATCTTTATCAACATATCCAGTCTCTGCCTTTGCAGTTGACATTGTTGCCATCATCATTGAATTTGCCTCTTTATCACCGCTTGCACTTCCGATCAAATCATGGATGCTATCGAACACTTCACCCGCAGCATTCTTGTAATCTACAGCTATAGAAGTCGTCGTCGACGTTGTTGTTGTACGCGAGTCGTCTTCGCCACTTGCACTACCAATCAAATCATGAATACTCTCAAATACTTGACCATTAGCATTCTTATAATTAGCAGCTGCAGTCGTCGACGTTGTGCTGGCCTCATCTTCACCATTCACACTACCAATCAAATCATGAATACTCTCAAATACTTGACCATGAGCATTCTTAAATCCGTCTACAGTTCCAGTTGCAGAAGTCGTCGTTGTGCTAGCCTCATCTTCGCCACTCGTACTACCAATCAAATCATGAATACTCTCAAATACTTCGCCATTGGCATTCTTATAATTGTAAGCCTCAGAAGTCGACGTCGAAGTTGAAGTCGAGGTAGTGACACTGACAGCAGCTCCATTGACTAGAGTTTCACTCGGAGTAACAGCAGGTTCAGGAGTAACAAGATTGCCACCAATGAAAGGTGCCTCGGCACACATCATAGCTTTCATACAATACTTGAGTGTCTTGGTCAAACTCATATATCCCTCCCTATTCTGATAAATGTTACAAAAGTCCATGTAGAGTTGACACGAACACTCTTGGTGTGATGCTCCGCCTACAATACAGGCCGCGAAGGGACAGTAGACATTGTTGTAATAGTCCACCATTTCGTCGTCTACGCAATCGGTGATGGATGATCCGGTATTACCGATGCAGACATTGTGCAGTTGTTGACTGCAACGATGTCCATCGGAGCCGTATTGAGACACACACGCGCATAAATCGGTGGAGCATGTGTCTGGACAGCTTTGTTCTTGGAGATGGCGCAAGATGATGGAGGGAGGTGTGATGTTGCCATTCAAGGTTGCGTTGAGTATTCCCGTGTCAATGGTGGATGTTTGGTGAGCGCTGTTGATTGCAGACGCTGAGATGAGGGGAAGGTTGGCTAGAGCGATGGATGCCAGGAGAGAGGACGACGGTAGCTTCATTGTCATAATGCGATTGTATTTGGTAACACCACAACAAATCTTTCTCTCTCTTTTGGTCGCTATTTGATGGTAAAACTACTCTTGTGTGCCAAGCATTAGAAACCATCAAGACACTCAGACACTGAGACTTCTCATCTCTTAGTCCTCGTTTCGGTGTCCAATGAGAAGACGCAATTTGAAATAGCATCGCTGGAAAGAGAATGCGCAGCGCAGCTTCTGATTGATCTGCAATCTGTTGAACAGGCGGTGCGAACACACATCAATCCGTATCCTAGATACCATAGGTCTCATTCTATCTACTGATGATATTATCTCTAGAATCAGCTGAGAAAGACCCAATACTGGATTACCTAGGGATGTTGCTGCGATAGATTCTAACAAGTTCATTAAACTAATGTTATGAATGGAACAAAATGGAAGAAGTAATTGAATTCATAGATTATCTAATTTCATTTTCATAATCTATAAGCTTTCCGGATGAGAAACAACATTATGATGCTACATTTAAGCTGTCTCTTTTAATCCAAGAGGCTAAGCATTACAAGTTGTTCAGGTGCACATAATGTTTCTTGATTGGATCACGTCAAACAAAAATCCGAGGTTTACCTCGAAAGTCAAATGTTGAAGAGTTATACCTGAGCATCACCTTCATCCATTGATTTTCCTTTGGGAGACTTCAAGGCGGCAACTTGCAACTCCTTCATCTTGTTCGCCCTCAGTTTCTTCTGCTTATCAGCAAGACTCCCCTTAGCATGATGATCACGCATTGCAGCCTCTTCCTCTTTCAACTCAAGGAAGAAATCGACTGTAGTATTCCATTCCTGATGTTCAACAGTACCTGAATGCATTAACATACGAGAATTTCAATTAGGTAAAAGTATACAAGGCGTATATTCTAATCGTGATGCATGTTTCATGACACTTACCGTTTCCGTCCTCGTCAATGATACCAAACAACGTGAGTACTCCTTCCTCAGTAATGTCAATGCCCACCTCTTGAAGAGCCACAAACATTTCTTGCGTGTCGATTTCTCCTCCGCCATCCGTGTCAATGCTTGCAAAGACTTTGTCGAATGTCTCAACTGTCTCGGGGTTCCTATTGAGTTCAAGCTGATAATGCTCCGCAATGCTTTCCAAGACATCAGTCCACGGCCAAGGATTCCAGGTCTGTACTTTAACTTCTGCGCTATCATCAATCGCTGAGACAATGGCTTTATCAACTTCTTCTCCTCGCTTGATAATGGTATCTTCTTGATCGGCAGCATCCTGGAGAATGACCTTTTCATCGTCGTCGAGAGCATTCATATTGATCTCACTAAGATGCTTCGAAGACACGTGCATACTACCCTGCCTGTTGAATGAACCTCTTTTTTCTTCTGCGGCAGTGCCTGCCTCCGCCGCTGCAAGGGCACGTTTGATCTTTCGCTGCGCCTTAATCTTCTGTACCTTGGTAGTAATCTTCTGGTCCCTGACAAAGATATCGGTCTGAACAATGGCATCCAACCCCCTTCCGTGACGATTCGTGCGGCGCTCAATGATTTCAAGACCAAGGTCATTGATGATACTGCGGAACTTTTCTTGAAGACCCATGATATTCTTGGACTTGACAGTGATGTGCATGTACAAGGGAATAGTCCCATCCTTACTGGCGGTTTTATGGGGATTGGTCGATGCGAAGTAGGCAGCCTCCTTCTTGTTGAAAAGCTTGATAATATTCAGTAGAATGAACGGGCTGGTGATGCAGGAGAAGAGAACGGCCCAGACAATAGCAGCGTAAACTTGAGCATTGAACAAACCCTCTCCAAGGGCAAAGGCTGCAATAATGAAGGAAAACTCTCCACGGCAAGTCATGGCAAATCCCGTAATGAGCCTATCACGAAGAAGCGGGTTGAAAGAGCCTTTGGTATCTTCAAATCGGGGAACGTAAAACATCAACGGAAGCTTGGCAATAACGCAGAGGTAGAATATGAATCCCCATCCAATGACGTACGGATCGGCAAATTGTTTCACTGGCACCTGAAATCCGATGGAGGCCGAGAAGAAGACTCGGATGAGCCACGTCATGAGATGATGCATGTTTTCGGTAAATTGATGATGACAATGTTCGACTTGACTAAACGTCAAACCGGCGAGGAATGCTCCCGTCAGGTAACTAGCCTTGGTGTAATTCAAGAGTGGCAGGTACGCCATCATCAAACACGCCATCATAGAGAACATAACGAGCTGCCTATCTCCGTCGTTCTTAAACTTGTTCAAGACTTTGGTTTCGATCATCTTTGGCATCCAAGTTACGGCGGATCCTCCCAAGACGACGAGAAAACCGAGACTGCTAATGATGGGGATAAAGTACTGAATTACGGGTGGACTGTCCATAACGAGCACCTGTTGAAATGTCGAATGGGATTTTTGTTGAGTTGTGCATAAGTAAGAAATTAAACAAGATTATGCTCTTGACATACCTGAAACATACTCAGCAAGATCAATGCGAGAATATCATCCACAACACACGCCGCAACGATGAGTTGACCTACAGGCTTATCGATTGCCTTTCCGGCTCTCAATGCCGAGGCAGCCACACCCAAACTGCATTAAGTATAGAAAAAAGAGATATCAAGAACACACGATATTAGCTTTCTTTCCAAACGAACCATGTAATCAAAATAACATATATAATGGGAAACTCACCTAGTCGGACTAAAACTAGCACCCACGGCCATGGCAGATTTAATACTCGCTCCATTCGCCGTGGCCAATCCCATCCCCACCACCAACGGTAAAATAGTCCCCGTCAATCCAATACCCACGGCCCTGGTACCGGTAGCCTTCAACTGGGCAATATCCAATTCGACTCCCGCTTCCAATAGCAGTAGAATCAATCCGATTTCACCGACGAGTACCATGGCTTCGGGGTAGGGTACAAAGTCCGCGAGGGGCGGGCCGAGGAGGAAGCCGGTGATGATTTCGCCGACGAGGGCCGGCATACCCAGTTTGGAGGTTAGGATACCGAATGCCGTGGCTACGATGAGGAATACTAGGATGGAGTCTGTGACGTGTGTAATATATTGTTTGTTAGTGAAAGAGGAAAACTACATACGTTGAAGTAAAGTGTCAAAGAACAAAACAACAATCACTTACAAATGTCCTCGTAGGTAACATGAACCACCATATCGTGAGCGGCATTATGGGCATCATGTTCGTCTCCCTCGCCGTGAAGAGCGTCGCTGTGTGAACCGGTGACATGAGTACCACTGCCATGCGTCTCATCGCACAAGACCGTATCAACGGGCACCGGTCCGTCGTAGAAGACACTGCCCACACCGTTCAACTTACGACATCCGTGTCCATTACTGGTTGGGTTGTTCATGGGTACCGGTCCATTGTAGAAATTGGAACCGTAGCCGTTGAGTTCTCGTTGTTGATGCTTGCGTGCGACGCTTCCTGACAGTTTGAATGAGAACAGGCTGTTGCTGTTGCTTTCATCGTCGATGTTGTTGGACCGTAGCGAACGATTGTAGAGGGAACGATGATAGAGCTTCTCGGTGAGGAACGGACGAGGCGATGAGTGATTGTTATCATCATTGTTGGAAGAGATGCCGGATAGAGCTTGGACGGGCCAGGTTACAAAGTTTGTAATGGCATTCGTGAGAGATGTCGTCGTGGATGAAGGATTGTTGTCGGCGGGCAGTGCTGCGGTGATGGCGATGAGGAGAGACAGTTTGAGAAGGAGCGCTTTCAATGCAGAGCTCTTCATGGTAGAAGTAGTGATGATACCAATGAGGAAGATAGAGAAATCAATGATTTGTAATTCAATTACTTGACGAAAACAGGTCTTCTGAATTTGATGTAATTGTTTGTTGTATGTGACGTTTGTTTGGTGTTCACCAGTCCTTTTTCCCATCGGACGATGAAGAAGACAAAATCTATCTGGTTGAGGTGTCAAACTTTCTGACCCGCTGCCCGCCTTCTGTTCGAGATCACATCAGAAAGACTCTTACATAGGAATAAGTACATTCGAAGGTTCCCTTCTCTCTTTTGGAGTCGCTGCTATCAGTCGTGTGTGTCGCTGTAGGGGCTCGCAACAAACTTCGCTCAAATATTAATGGGTTCTTACTTTGATTCGCAGTGGCATGAGAGAGCTAAACCAGATCGGCATTTTTATGGCACTATAACAGTGCGAACTATCTTTGGTCGCGCAACAGTTTGGGGAGAATTAGAGAAGGTTTCATGGTAAAAGTTCTTAACTTTTGACCAGACGACCGCATTAGAGTTCTCACCAAACAAAGCTACCTGACGTCTGGTTTCTCACCGAAGTTGGCCGGCATCAATTTCCATTTCGCCGAAAGATCTATCTTCCATGTATTTAGGGTGGAAATCTTTCTCTGCCTTTATTTTCTTCAAACGATTCAACCCCAGATTCGATAATATGCCCCCTAAACTATTCGTCTCTGCGAATCTTGCCACTACTCTCTCTCTCTCTTCAACTCGTCAACAACAGGCCTACAACAACTACCAACTACACACAAAATCACATCATGAAGAATCATCATCATCAACCACTGCAGTGGAAGGCCATCATCGTAAGTGCCCTCGTGGGATACATCCTAGCCGTCTTCACCTTTCAGCAGTCACCATCGGCGGGTATCCAATCTATTCATCAAGAGAAGATTCACATTGATTCGTCGCGTGCACCTCTTGGCATTCCTCATCGTATCTTGACGACTGTTCCCGATGAAGTGTCTAATGAAAAAGATATCAATGCAAACGAGGAGGTGGAAGTAGAATCCGAAGAAGAAGAGGAGGAGGAGGAAGAACCAAAAGCCATAGTCCTCGACTCATCCATCTCCACAATCGTCCTCCTACTCATCGTCCTAACCCTCATCTTCGAATACGTCAAAGAATCCATCGAGGAATCCGCCGATCGTAACATGGGTCCCATCATCCAAGGCCTGTTCGGTGAACTCACCGTCTTGGGATTTTTGAGTATGGTAACGTTCTGCGTTACGAAAATGGGTGTCTTTGATACGTTGGGAGCGCATTTGTTCGGGGAGGGGGAGGAGGAAGAGTTGCTCGAGATCTTTGAGAGTGTGCATTTTATGCTTTTCTTTATTATGGTGTTTTTCGTTATTAATGTGTTGGTGTTGATGCGTGGTTCCAAGCTTCAGAGTGAGAAATGGTACGTTTTTTTAGTTATTGTGTTGATAGATGCTCTGAAAGTGTTTTGGATGAACTCTCTCTCTCTCTCTTTTTATTCTGTCCATTATTCTAATTATTGAATATCCATTTCTTTAATAATTACTCTCTACGAAAAGGTGGCTATTCAACCGCGCCTGTCTCGATCCCGACTACATGAAAAAGTTTGACATCATCCTATCCAAGTATCACAGCACCTACGTCGAAACGAGCTACTTCAGTTATCTCATAACAAAGCTATTCCCGTACTCCTATCGCAATTCGAAGGAGTCAATCCGGTCCGAATTAGCACTGTTCAGGGGGTTGCGTTATGAGTTTATTACGGAACGTAGCCTCGAGCCTCCATTTTCACCGGAGTATAGTAATGCCGTGAGCTCGGACTTTGATTTTGGAGCTTGTAAGTGAATGATTGTATATAGTGTTTATTACTTATTTTAATGACTGTATACGTATATAGACTTCTCTTACATCTTTTGTCTCTTCTTGCAAAATAGATCTAACAATTTGCCAGTCAAAATCAATTGGGCACATGGTTCACTTGTCCTCGTGGACTTGGATATTTCTAGCAATTGTGACTTTCTTTTTTTCAATTGTTGCCAATATGATTGAGAATAATATGAAGGTGAGAATGGGTTGTTATGAATTTCCGGGGGGAATTTGTCAATATGGTATATTCACGCATATGTAATTCAAAATAGGTCTTTGCATGGGTTTGGGCAGGTGAGTTCTTAGCCTCGAATTGGTTCATACCAGATACTAGCGTGGAATATTGCTTAGCTTACTTTGTTATGTTTCGATCCTTTCAACTGTTTATTCACAGCATCTGGCTGGCTTACATTCCTCTTGGGAACTGTGTTTGACTTTCACATGTCTCAACTCCTTGATAAGATGATGGCACGCTCTACTGAGGAGAAACCTGCTTACGGGACCAATGGGAGGCGTTCCGAACGTTCTTCTTTACTTCATATGACTGCAGGAGTATCTGCACTCCCCAAATGGACAGATGTTGACCTTGAGGAATACATGCGAAACCGCTCTGCTTTGAAGAAATATCTTCTTAAGAAGGCGCCGAATCCGACTCGCCAAGATACGTTCTATTGGTGGGAGGTTAAAGGTCCCAAAGTTTACACCACGCTGTTTCAGATTCAAATGGTAAAAAATATTGTGTTGTAAAATGTACTTTATCACAATATATTGTAAATGTTAACATCTCCCTCTTGCTTTATAGGTGTTCACTGCGGCGTATGTGTCCTTGTTATTCTTGACCATCCTACCCATCATGGTTTTCCATTCCGAGGCTACGAACCTAGAGAGATTGGTTTTCTTAATCATTGCCATGTTTCCAGTCTACCTGCTCTTGTCTAAGTACCAAGTTGCTGCGGCCAACCTCACACAGGCCTGTAGCATTGGTAATCATCGCAAGCCTGCAGCTGTAAGCGCTGTCGAACGTGACGAGAAAACTGCCATGATCATCAAAGAACTCGTTACCTTACTCAAATTGAAACAAGTTGCGGAGAGTGGGTTTGACCTAGATTCACCCAAGGAGACGACACTTGCGACTAAACAAGACTTGGATTCGGCAAAGCATATTTTCGAGAGTCTAGATGGGGATGGGTCAGGAGAAATTGCTCGCGAAGAGATCGGGGAGCTTTTTGAAACATTGGGCACTCGTCTTGAACAGGAAACATTGGATGCCATTGTGAAGGCGTTGGACACTGACGGAAGTGGGGACATCACAATGGACGAGTTCCTCCGTTTCTATGAAAGGTACACATACTACATGGATGTTATGATCTTGCAATCTCGCGCGTGGACTGAAATAGTGTTGCTAACAAACTTTCTTTTTTCTCTTTTAGATACATTTTGGTGAAGGTTGACCGCGAGGGGCTTCACCATCTGGCTAAGGATATGTTTGCACAATTAGACGCTGATGATAGTGGGGAGATCACTCTTAGTGAATTAAAAGACATTATTACAAAGTTGGATGTAGGATTCACATTGGATGAGATTGGTGAGCTTGTGAAAGAGTTGGACGAGAGTGACGAAGGCACTGTCTCAGAGGAGGAATTTGCCCATCTGTTGTTGGAGAAGCACTACCGCTTATTTCAATATGCTCCTCTGCCTGCTCTAGAATAAACTGAGGAATGCGTGGAGGTTCATGCTAACATAGTATTGGAGCCTTGAAATCAAGAATAACAAATAGTGATTAATCTTGCAAATTTTCTTAGTGATAAACCATTAAGTGATAAAACGTCTTGAGATTAAACCAGCACACTAACCAATTCTAATGAAGCAATTATAAGCTTTATACAACACATTCTAAATAAAATCATCACAGGTCTCTTCAATAGTAGGTTCTAAATCTAGCTCTAGATCAGTACTGCTGGCCAGAACACTGAGAGCCACACGACTTTCCTGTAAGAATTCCCAATCGTTGCTTATTTTCAGCCACGCTTGATAAAAAGAAACTGCACTACCACAAAAAAACAGTGTTGCTCCCATCAAGTATATGTTTTGTATTGCCGATAATGAAAATCTAAATGGAAGCTCTCCAATTGTGAACAGAAAACCCCCAATTGAGTATAAGTTTGCTATGTAAAACGAAGGCAAATGAAATTGCCGCCGAAAAGCCAAGTATCTGAGTTCATTCGTAGTTTTTTGAGAAGCCAACTGCTGCTGATCAACTGGATTTGACAGGCACAAATTTCTTACAAGACAGAAAGAATGGTCAGGATTTGTCGGGTTATCTTTGCTTAGAGTTTTGAACACATCGTAGCAATAAAGTAGCTGTGTGGAATCGAGCTCTTTGTTCAAGGACATGTTTAATGCCAAAAGAGACACATTGTTATCAGATTGTACCCTTCCTGCAGCATCAGTAATTTGTTCCTCTTCAGCGGGGACTAAAGAATTTCTTCGGAACCCATCATAGGGAAATGTTGGAGCTCTTTCAATCCTAGCCCTCAAAGGTTGTTCTTTTGATTGTAGGTGTGAATAAGTGAGAAACCGTTTGTACTCTCTCCGTGTCAATTTCGCTGAATCATCTTTTGTTGTAATGGAATCATGAAATTCCAATTCTTTAGAAAAGTGAAATCCAGCCTTGCAATCCGTGTCCAACTCGTCTACAATGAGATCTGCGTCAGAGAAGGAGCTACTTAGCCTGTTCAAAATATTGTGGTCCTGGACAAGCCTACCTAAAATTTCTTCATACAAGGATAGAAACTACATGACAATGGATGTAATGAGTAAATAAATCTCATATTTACAAGAAAAATCAACTTATACTCACGTAAAGCAGTGAACCAATAAGATAAAAGATCCCTCCTAACAAAAGCTGTTCAACAATATATGCAATAGCCCCTATTACGAATATTACTTCGGCAGCCTACGGCGCAAAAAACACAAAAGCATGAAGATAAAACACTTCGATACTTAAGATAGTTTCCGAAAAGAAACGAAAACTTACCAAGTCGGTTGTGAACAACAGACTCGCTAACAACCAAACTTTAGCTGAGAAACCTTGAGGCATGGTGCTTCTCAGCTGTTTGATGGCCTTGTAGATGGGGACAACGACCCAAAACATACCACCGAGGAAGGATAGACACGTCCCAATTCCACATAATACACCTGCCACCGCATGAATATCATAAAATCGACTAAACTTGTTCTTCGCCATGGATATAATTCCAGAACAAATAGATAAAAAGTTGCCCAACCTATCATTTACCAAACGGCGAGCAACGAATCTACACCTGTCTCTATTCTGTTGTTTACGGTGCACTCGCGTTGTAATTGCACTATATCTAGCAATAATCTCCTCAATACGGATCCACCCATCGTTATCGTTATCAATCTCATTGAATAAGATATTTACAACCGGTGTAGTAATCTTAGAAGGGCCCACGGCCTTGAGGAGTAAAGCTGCAAACTCGACTCTGCAGATTTGCAAATGTAATGGCAGGTCACTCAACAGAGTTTTGTGTACTTTGGAGATGGATCTGGCCATCATTTCGTGATTGGTGCTGCCGCTTGATGATCCAAGCTTGATCGAGTTGTTGGTTTCTCTTTCTCCGTCCATTGCAACAGATTGCAACGGTGGTGGTGGTTTGTGATTTTCAACCTGCTCCAATCTACAACTCATTGCGACACGCACCGCTGTCGTCGATTGGATTTTAATATAATTGCAGATCCATGCCTGTTGATAACTGACTTATTCCCTTTCGATTCCAAACAGTCAGGAGGGGCCGCTGGCCGCTGGCGAACTTGTTTAATAAGTGCTTTGGTAGGGATCTAGGGTGCAGGTAAATCTGTGATTTTAGGAAGCAAAATTCTGTCGATCTTCTCAATGATGTTAGATATTCTTTGCCCCCTAAAACTGAAGTGCTCTAGCAGTATGAATAGGAAGCAAAAATCTATTTTCAATATTTATCAATGATATTATTCTTTGATTTGCCCCCTAAACACTCCCACAGCTCAAAATCATAAGAGCTCTAAAAATAAAGCAAGCATCATCTTTTCTTGGACCTCTGTCCTAAACACCTTCAGCAACTCACGCACATCATCATTACAAGGGGTGACATGATGCAGAAGTACCACCCCAATCGTTCCGTGACATCATATCCATCTCCTTGTAATTACCCTAACCCTAACTCCGTCGACCAATTCAACAATATCCATTGACAACTTTATAGTACTGGTGCAATAATGCGGCTGTAGAAGATGCTGCAGATGGCAGATGGTTTTGCAGTGGTGGTGGGAGGAGGCAATGCCGGAGGCTTAGATTAGATGGATCATATGGATTTTTCCCGATGGCCTTGAAAACTTTGCCTGGTGATTGTCCAACATTGCAGTGCAGTCTTGTTATGCTTTGATCTAGGAATGTTCTCTGAAAAAACCATAAAGAGTATGGCCTCAATCATCAACTTCATCAATGGTCTGCCTTACTTGCCTTTGGGATATAAATCGAGAGCCTCTAGCAATGACTCGAGCAAATCATTTTGAGCAACGTTCTTCTTTGTGGATTTCTCTATCTGACCAAGTTCTTCTGCATGAGCATGGGACATCATAACAATCTAGCTGAACCTCTTGTCATCAGAAAATACATGCACTTAAAAGATGACTTGACTTGATAGTGTCTGGGCAAAGCTGGAGGGCTACTTTTAATGAAAAGGTTGCAATGCTAAATGGCAAAAAAATAAAAAGTACTCCAGGTTCAATAAAATTTGAGGATATTTACTTTAGAGTCCATGTTGAATAAGACATTGAAATTTTGACATGAAAAGTTTTAACCTGAAAGGTATTTTTAGTATGGAAAATGATAATAATTGGGGTTTTTTCACTACTTTTCACATTGAGATCGAGTGAGTTGTGAATGATTGGGGAAACTCACAGCATCTCAACCCTTTCATTCTCTCTCCATAAGTATAATGAATGGTTTTGCAAGGTTGAGATTTGAATTCATCTACCACAACCAACACCACATCCTGATTTTGAATCATGGGTGGTGACATTTTAGCTCCTGTACCCTATGTTTCACACCGAGTTGGAGTAAATGTTTGGATTGATTCAAGAAGTTCACATCATCTCAACCCTTCCAACCTCTCATTATAAGTATAATGGATGGTTGGAGAAGGTTGAGATTGGTGTATGTGCTCTATAATGGTCACCACAACGCGCGTTTCAGTTGTGGGTGGGGTCAAAGTTGACTTGGCCTTTGTCTACTTTTCACATCAAGATTGAGTGAGTTGCAACTGATTGGGGAAACTCACAGCATCTCAACCCTCTCATTCTCTCACCATAAGTATAATGAATGGTTTTGCAAGGTTGAGAAAAATTCATCAAGCACAACCAACACCCAACACCCTGATTTTGAGTCATGGGTGGTGACAGTTTGCCTCCTGTACCCTACGTTTCACACCAAGTTGGAGTAGATGTTTGGATTGATTCAAGAAGTTCACATCATCTCAACCCTTCCAACCTCTCATT
>JALLPH010000052.1:0-36731 GCA_036939855.1 Cyclotella choctawhatcheeana
CAATGATACATTGGAATGGTTGGGATGCTGTGAAATGCCTGAATCAGCCAAAGTCTCTCAATCTTTGTGTGAAAGTGGAATACAGGACAGAAGCCAACTTTAATCCCAACCGCCACCCAAAACATGTTGTGGTGACCGTTTTAGAGCCCACAACCCAATCTTAACTTCTCCAACCATTCATTATACTAATAATGATAGATTGGAAGGGTATCGAGAAAGTTGCTGGTCAAACCATAGGAGAACGATACCGGCTCGCATACTCTGCCCTGTTTGTGTCACACAACAAGCTACTCAGTGATCATGTTGGGTTCTCTGCATATGGACCAGCAGTGGAATCTGGGGTGGACAGTTTGGCAACACGGTTCCTGATGGCACTCCCCTAGAATTATTCAAATTTCGATCGCTCTCTGGATATATCGTTTGTTGTGCAGGAGGCCCCATTGCCTGGAAGGCTATACGACAAGAGAAAACAGAAAACAGCAAACAGCTCCTGTGTCGCTGAAGTCAATGCAACTCATGAATGTGTCAACGACCTCCTCAGCGTAAAACATCGGTCAATGGATCTAACTGGGCCGCCTCCGTCACACTAAAAGGCACAAAGCATATCAATCTTCACAAGAACTGCTGCGTCCATGAAGAACATCAAAACGGCAAAGTCAAAATCAATCACATTCCTGGCGTCATCAACGGCAGCAACCTATTCACGAAAGAACTCAAGACGACGCTCACTTCTGTTGCTGCTGCGACACGTTCATGGTTTCAAAATCCAACTTCAATCAATTCGAAAAGCCTTCCCATCACACATGGCTTCCCGTGACAATCTTCCATACTATGATCATCGCTCCAGTCTCTCGTCGGTCAACTTCTTCAAAAATCACTCCGACCACCACCAGACTGCCACCACTGCAAGTGCAGCTCGGACTGTCTCCGACAGGCCGTCCGACAGTCGTTTCGAGAGGGGGGGGCGTTGCCGTCGAGCCGGCTTCAATCTGCAAAGTTATCTGACGCACTCACCTCTCGTTTGCCTTGTCTCTACTAGTACTAGATTCCATAAAGTAAATTCTATTGCATCTATTAGAGAGCAATTGGGCGTCCATGCTGGATACAAATTATGTGTGTTGGGCCAATTTTAAAGGTAATCCAAGCAGACGAGTCATGGGGATCGTCATCTCAATTTTGGGGCGCAGTCCGCCCTACATAGCCTATCGTGGTCTAGGTAAGGTAAGGTAAGGTAGATACACCCTAACAACGATGATCATCAGTTAATTTGTCTGATCCATCCAATCCATCGTTCCATTATTTATCTTCATGCAACTCCGGGAAATGGACGGACTAGATGACACTTTGGGCCAACTGTCTCTAAGTGCCAAGGAATGGCGTCCGGGTCAGGGTTTTACTTCTACTGAACCGGCTAGACAAGCGAGTGCTGATAACGCAGCTTCGGGATGGAATGGTGAGAGACGATCTTGGCAGTTCTGATATTATTTCACGCCTCATCATCTTCTCAATGATGTTTCTTCTATCATCTCTTGTCTTGACCACATTCAACATTCACACGCTGTATTAAAGAAACATCATCGCAAGCAATCGACGTCAATGGCACCCACTTCTTCAACGCCCCCCAATCCCAAAATCAACCACTGCCAACTCAATCAACAATCCCCAATCACAATCCCCGCCGTCTTCCCCGCTCCACCCTTCGAAGTGCCCTCTCTCTTCCCTCCGACGAATACAACCATTACCGCGACTTGTCTCTCCATTCCCAGGCCGAAATGCCCCCCGATGACACACGACACAAGGCCGTCCCACCCACTTTCTGCCGAGCCTACTGTCTCGAAAATCACGACGACAATGCCGCCTCGCAAAACATCCGCTCCTCTTTCGGATATCCCGCAATCCTATTCCGAGTGACGTCCACCACAGATGGCAATCTGTACTGTTTACGGCGAATAGATTCGGCAATGAAGTGCGTCAATCATAAGATATGTCAGAATGTTATGCAATCGTGGTTATCGAATCCGATGGGGAGTGAGAATGAGGGAGTTTCTTCGGGGGCATTCGATCATCCGGGTGTTGTCAGGTTTTATAAGTGCTTCTTGAGTCAAAGGGCTGTATTTTTTGTGCATCATTATCATGCGGTGGGTATTGTTCGAAACAAACCTTGGCATTTGAACCATTATTGTTGTTAGTTGATTGCGATGAGCACGTATGATTTCAATTCCGCTGATCAACACATCCCCCCCTCCCTTCACTTACATTTAATACAGGGTGCTGTCACATTCAGAGAGCGATTCTTCAACAACGAGAGCTCACGAAGTGGCATCCCACTTCCAGAATCCTTCATCTGGAGCTGTTTAACTCAACTAGTCTCTGCAATCCTCGCCGTACATGGATCCAACCTCGCAGTGCGAACACTTCAGCTAAATCACATCCTCTGTACTCAAGAAGGCTGTCTTGGAGCATCGTCCAGAGGTCTCTACGGCATCCCGAAAGTTCGGTTGCGTATTAATTGCATAGGAGTAGTCGATGTCCTTGAATTTGAAACACGCAAAACTATCGAAGAATTACAACGCGAGGATATGCGAGCCTTGGGATGCCTACTGCTCTCCATGACAACTGGTACAGAAGTTTCTGTGAGCGATGTCTATCGTAACAATACGCAACAACAACAAAGTATGTTTTTGGATCAGTACCTCGGTTTTGTGAGACAGAACTATAGTCGTGATTTACGTCAGTTGATAGAAACGTTGTTGAATCCGACATTGCCTCCGCCTCCCATAAGAAATATTTCTGCGAGTATGGCAGCTCGAGTATTTGAAGAGATGGACGGTATACATTCTTCGATGGATCAGATGCATGATGCTATGATGGGGGTTTATGAATCTGGCAGAGCATTGCGTTTGATGCTGAAATTGGCTTTTGTGAACGAAAGGTGAGTCTAACAAACATTTGCGTCGGTTCCCACAAAGATATTATAGAATTAGAATTATATCACATGCATTCTACATTTATGCCGCTCGTCTAATTACGACTAAAGACCAGAGTTTGGGATTGATCAAAGATGGTCTGATTCAGGAGACTGCTATATTCTCAAGTTGTTCCGGGACTATGGTGAGTTTCATTTATATTAGTTGTTGAGGAACT
The DNA here is from genome assembly GCA_036939855.1 of Cyclotella choctawhatcheeana. Lineage (NCBI taxonomy): Eukaryota > Bacillariophyta > Thalassiosirophyceae > Thalassiosirales > Thalassiosiraceae > Cyclotella > Cyclotella choctawhatcheeana. Next base: position 3,145 of record JALLPH010000052.1, read on the forward strand.
TGTGTATTCAATCGTGAGGTCATAATATATGTACAAAAACTTGCGTAGTCTTTCACCAAGCTGATGGAGCAGGTAGACCTGGTGAGATGATTAAGAAGTTTATAAGTTGATTTTATGAAATATTTACTTACTGACATATTCATATACGCCCCTCTTCTTCTGCTGTGTTTTTAGCTATGGACTTGGGTCATGTAATATCATCACTCAACAAACTTGATGCCGCGGATGAGGAAAAGATAGTACTGGTTTCAAGGGATGGAAAGAATGTGTTCGTTGTGAGCTATGCAGATGTTGCTCTTTGTTTAGAAAAGGCCTATTGTGAACTGCTTTCTAGCTCGGTGCCTCATCCAGTGGTGCAGTAGTAAACTGGTTGTTTGTGGGAATTCATCAATTGATTCGTGAAATATTATAGTGTAAGACACACCTAACTAATATAAAAAGGAGATAAACACCAATACAGATTTATTGATTCATATGATTCTTTAGAGAGATAGAAGCAAGTATTTTTGAGATCATGGCATTATACTTTATTCACTTCTTTTCGGTAACTCTCCGGTTTAAAGCCAAACGACTTGAATAATTTCAATTCTTTTGATAAGATGCCATCATCAGGATCATAGACAAACTTGAGCCGTTTCTTAGCCTCGTCAACAATGTACTTCTTGGCTCCTTTGATTTCAACCAGATATGGCGCTGCAGCAGAAATAAAGTCAAATTCTGGATCCAATCCCTTTCCGACACCATCCATCTGTGATAAAGCTCGCGCTACGAATGCATACTCAGATTGCAGTGTAAAGTACTCCATCACTTCAGAATCCTTCACTTCTTTGGTCTCATTTGATACAGACCTGACAATTTCGGTCCTTGCTTTGGTTTCAGGTTGGGACATGCTATTGTACCTTAAACTCTTTCTTGCTTTTCTCTTTTTGACTTTCAACTTGCCAGTATCATAATTACTCTGACATTTAGCTTCTACCTTTGCTAAATCTGCTCCATCCTTCAAAACACCCATTCTTTTGAATGCAGCAACGCTCTTTTTTGCATCTGAGTCGATTATTGACTCGATCACCTCCAGTATACCAATAGATTGATCTTCAGCTAAAGAGCAAGCCTGACCGAAGTCATAAAATACAAGCCTTGGAGGACGCCCATCTACAAACGTCTCTATGCCGAGGTTTCCCGGATGCGGATCTAATTCAGAGAATTCAAAGCATGACGAAGGAAGGTCAGGTAATGAATTATTTTTCATGTGGCCAAAAATACAAACATATTCTAGCCATACCAGTTGAAAAGAATTTGTTGACACAAAATTGCCTGAGGTAGGAATGAGCTAATGCCTCTGCCAGATACTCTCTATCTTCCACGGTAACGCCAGCATCCTCCAACTTATCATTCGACGAGATTTTGATACTAGGAACAAATTCCATAACTAAAAACTTCTCCGAGCTCAAGTTTTGAAATGTATATGGACTTCTGAGCCACTCACTCGCACTAGGTAATATATTACCATCTACACCTTTCGCCGTGGACTCGATAGCCTTACCACCGTATCCCAATCCAAAATCATTTGCAAAACGTATAGCATTCTCCGCTTCATCGCGATAATCAATCTCACGGTATAATATAGATTCGGCATCATTAAATATATCAGTCCAGCTTTGTTGAACACCCCCCACTTGTCCAGCCTTACCACCAATCGAATCCACGACCTTGGCAATGTTCTTCATCAAATTCAAATCTTTGTCGTATATATCACGTAATCTGGAACGTTGAACTTTGATGGCCACAACCTCACCCGAAGATCGTAGTCGAGCTTTATGAACTTGGCCCAATGAAGCCGCAGCGAGGGGCACGTCATCAAAGTCAATAAATGTACGATGAAATCCAGCTTTACCGCCAGGACTAGCATCATATACTAGTTTCCATGCCTCTTCGCCACTCTTGGCTGGGACACGATCCTGTAATTTTTCCATCCCAACGATCCATTCATTGGGGAATAAGTTCTCACGACAGGATAGTATCTGCCCAATTTTAATGTAAAGCGGCCCGAGTTTGAGTAGACCATCGGCAAAGATGTCGCCTCCACGTTTGCGCAATTTATGCGCTTTGGATTGTTCATACCTGTCTTTGTCCGTTGGATCGACCTTATAGAATTTTTCAATAATGGGTGGTAGAATGACATACGGGATCAATTGCATCAGGAGTAACGACAAGGCCATACCCCGTGCGGATGGTTTATCGGCATATCTTCCCCATTCAGAGGTCGGATCCTTAGATTGTCGTTTGGATGCGAATATTCCCTCAATTAGTTGAATTGCGAAGTAGATTGATGTTATTCCGAGCAATACGTTTTTGAAAGTTAGTTTGGTACGTAGTGTTGAGAGGAAGGAAGATGTAAGTTTTTGTAGATGAGACATGAATGGTGTCGGTAGTACCGTGGAGGACTTGAACTTCTTGGTAGAGGCAGCAATGGCTGATGAGGATCTGAACAGGACTTTGCGTAACATCATGTAGAATATGGTAGGGATCGTTTGGAAAAGTTGCAATGATGACTTTGGCTGCTTGGAGAACAGAGATGCGGAGGAGATGAAGCGTCCGTTGGACACAACATTTTTGCTCTTGAAAGTGTCTAATTGACTTGCTATACCTTTGATGTTATTGCCAGGTACGGTTTCGTGTTGATTATGATTGTTGTTTATTGATGAGCTGGCGGCAAATAATAACCGTGAGCTATGATACTGATGACAACATGGCCCAGGTAAACCAGCTCGTTTAAATGATGATTGTGAAGGAGGTTGATTAAATGCCGCAGCAGTGTTGGAGAGAGCGTAGAGGGCTAAACAGTAGAATGATAGAATGGACTTCATTTTTGAACTACCATTGAATAATGATATTGAGGCTAGAGGGCAGAGGGGATGTGGATGGGGCCTGCTGCAGCGGTCGCGTGGTCACCCCGCCCAGTGATGAAGATGATACGAAAGCGGACGACTCTTTTCCTTGGGCTTATGGCTTTTGAGTTGTGAGTTGCTTGAACTTTGAACCTCTTTGAACTCTGCTCTGTGCTCTGTGAAACTAAAACATATGTACGGCCATGAAGCCCCGAGAATATGCAAAGTAGCCGTAAAAGTAGCCCTCTAGCTTGACCCACACAATGTGGAATGACGTCATATGACGTCATCTGTTAAGTGAATCTAATGTCTGGTGACGAGAGGGTCCGCTAGATTGCGTGTCTACTAGTAAAAGTTGGTAAAAGTACTAACTAAAAGGGCTACCAAAACGGCTACTGGTAGCCCTTTTGGAGCCCCAACAGTGTCGAAATAGCCGAGGCTTCATCCACATAACACATAAGACACGATACACCTGATCATACAACCCCAGCAATGAACAACATCTTCACCTTTGCTGGAGAGGAAGAAGATTCTTACCATTCCTCCCTTGCCACAAGCCAACAGGACAACCCCAACCAAGCACCGCCACCCAAGGAATATCCACCGCGCCTAAACACAAAAGATGTCACGGCTCTCGCGACATCCATTGCAGATTGCATTCAAATATTCCCTCCGAAGCAGCAGCAGCAACAACAACACCCAACGGCATCCAGCGTATCGTCACCCTCTTCATCGTTGGGTCTGCTGCCATCCTCCTCTATTGAATCTACTGCGGGCGTGTTCTCCAGCTTTCGCAAACGGATACAAGAGCAATTTACGAATGTGCCCGCCGCTGAGGATGATGATGTGGTCTCGTTTTTAGTTGGTGCACAACAACTGTTCAAGCATCGGCCGACAGATTCCAATAATGATGATACAAGTAGCAGTACCAGTCAGTTACACTTTTGCGAATCCAGCGAGAGAGAAATTATGGCTGGTATTGCAAGAGTAGATGTGTATTGTAAGACTGGCACGGTGTGTACCATTCGACTTGTGTATTCTGCGAACAATCAAGAACTGCAACAGGGCGGTGTGGGGGAGAGCTGCGAAGAATCCATCAAAACATCGTACTCGTTAAGTCCATCGGCAGTCCTATCATCCTTGTTGCCAACGCCGCAACATAGCAACGCTCGAAACTACCTCACCTCCTCTGCGTCGAAATCGCCCACCGATAGTTCTGTCAAGACCAGTACTTCCAGCGTAGTCACTTGGGGAAATAATAATCAAACAATTGTCAAGAGAATATTCCGTCGTAACGTCAATATAGAGACTTTGAAACGCATATTATCAGACCCCCCAACTATGAATGAGATACCCATCGATGATAATATGCTGGGTAACAATCATTGGGAGGCGCCAAATGAAAATGCAATTTACAATACACAAGCAGAACAACCACAACTCAATCTATCGGGCCTTTCAAAGACCCAACAGCGATTCCTTCAGAGAGAACGTAAGAATCACAATAGAAGAATGAGACGAGAGGAGAATGCACGTCAGAAAGTGGCACATTTAATATTGAGCGGTGGATCCTTGAGTGATTTGAAATTGGACAGCGTTGAAAGCAAGGATACAGCCGAGAGTACTGGTACTTTCTCCAGTCTCGACAGTGGTAAGGTAGATGAGAAGATGAGTAAGAGGGATATGTTACGAAAGAAACTGTTGGAGGTACAACGTAAGATTGAATTGGCCGATATGGGTATTGCCATTATTTCAGGTGAGGTTGAATCTACGAATAAAATGATTGAAACGTTCCAGAAGGAACAACAAGGTGGTGACCAAGGAGGTAGAGATGATGATACGCTGAGCTTAGATGGCAATAATAGTGAGAAAGAACAAGAGAGAGATACACGAAATCATCCCAGGGAGGGTAAACAAACGAAGGAACACCGTGGAAGAGAGGGAAAGAAGAATACTCGAGTCTTATCAGTGAGGGGGAGTAGCAGTTACTCTCAATCAATATCTACTGTGTCGAAACGAACAGAATCGTTCTCGACATATGACGAGGACCGAAGTAGTCAAGACTCTGAAAGCAGTAGCAGTGCTTCGTTAGATGACTCAGAAGCAGAAGAGATTGCAAGGATGATACAGGGTTGCGAGGTTGAATACTCGTTCCCGTATGATCATCATGACGAATTGGAGGATGCATTGCTAGCTCAAGAATTTGCAAATTACGAAGACTCGGATTATTCTAGTGACGATGATGCCGTTGTACGAAGAGGCAGGGGTCGTCATCGATGTGGTAATAAAAGTTCCAAACGTAGAGTCAAGATCCCTAATATTGTGGCAATACCAACAAATGGGGATGGGTGTGTTGTTCTTCGTCACGACGGATCTTTCAATCTTGTCGGTGAAATTTCAAAACCTATGTATAAAGCATTGTTCTGTAAGAAGTCTGCTCATCCAGAGTATATTGCCATGGGCACGAACGATAGATTCTTCATCAGATTTGATGATGGAACTCATTCATGTGTGGGACCAACACAATTAAAAAGTTTCTTGAAAGCAAAGAACAGTTCTAGATTCCGCACTGTCAAACAGAAGCAAAAGAAAGGTGATGTTGATCCTATGGAAGTTTCAAGTATTGCCTTTGGTAAAGGGTTTGAAGATTTCTTTATGGTACGAAACGATGGTTCTTGGGAATGTATCGGAGATATGCCTAGCGGTCTAGACAAACTACTCGAGGACAGGAGATTTAAAGCTGACCTCGAATGGGTATCACTCGGACCGAACAATGAATGGTGTCTCAAGGCAAAGAATGGTAGAATATGGTGGGGTGGGGTCAGTGAAGAGGTTGATGATCATTTCTCGACTATCGCAATAGAGGATGGCTTAACATTTATTGATTTTGGCGAGAACGATTCGTTCTTTCTGTTACACCAGTAAGATGATAGGAGATACTCTGCAATTCAAGTGTGCTACCCATTTGCAAATGATAGATCACACCAATAGATAGAAAAATTAGAAATTTATTACTTCATTATTCTCATAGTGCTCAAAGTTCATCGCCATCATCCTCCATCTCAAATTTTTTGGGCTCATCCTTCTTCTCGTCAGATGCCTCGCCATCCTTCGTATCGGTATCTTTCTCCTCAGATGGCTCTCCCTCCTTGTCTGCATCTACTGTAGTGTAAGCAGTTTCATTTGTTTTGGTTTCGTTCTTAACTGGCTTTGGCTTCGGTTTTCTGAACAGAAGATGAAATGGAGCAGATGGGTTTTAGTACAGGTATGTAATGAAATGGTGGATGTCACATGATATGCACAATTTACTTACTTCATCAATCTAGAGACAATTGACTCAATCTTCTTGGTCTGTCCAGGAACGTCTTCACTCTTGAACACGGGATCTGCAGTAGGATCGGCCTCCTCTTGAGCCTTTTCATTCTCCTTGATCCAAGCCCTTGCTTCATCAACCTTCTCAAGGACTTCATTTCTTTCGTCTTCGGTGATGTGTTCCATGGTAGTCTCCCACTTTTTAATAAGCTCTACAACCTTGTCCAACTTAGTTTGTAGAGCAGCGATAGCTTTGGGACGAGCAGTGAGCTCAGACGCACGGAACCAAGTCTTTTCAGCTGGTTCGGAGAGTTCTTTGTACTTGGCTTGGTAGGTCTCAAGACCAGCATTAAAACCCTCGTCAAACATCCATTCTTCGGCGTCCTCAGCTGATTTTCGAAGAGCCTCACGCTGCTCCTCCGATGTAACTTTGTTGATGATTTCTTCCTCATCCGAAAGTTTGTTGCGAATTGAGTAAATGTATGCTTCATAATTATTCTTGGCTTCTTCTAGCATCATGCGTTCCTGGTCTTTTTGGGCGAGAAGTTCAAGCTTGGCCTTAGATTCCGCCATGATGGTAGGACTGTATGGTCGGACAGTTCCCATGTGGAAGACTGAGACTTTCAGAGGGCGGACATGTTTCTTTTTCTTTTCCTGCACACAAGACAGATGGAAGCAGTTGTGAGTACCATGTGGGTTTTCGTTTGGATGCAATGGCCAGTCATAAGCTCACCTTTTGTACCTTTTTGGTCTTCTTCTTCTTGGGTTCTTCTTTTTTCTCTTCGCCTTTTGAATCATCTGCTTTCTTTTCAGACGAGGCATCATCAGTCTTGTTCTCGTCACTAGCTGCTTCGTCCTCCAATTTAGCTTCGCTAGATGATTCAGCATCCTCTGGCTTCGCCTCTTCTTCGGATTTAGTTTCATCAGATTTGGAATCCTCACTGACCTCCTCTGCTTTGGCTGCTTCGACTGGTGTATCTTCTTTTTTGTCATCAGCATTTGTTTCAGTTGAAGCATCGGTATCATTCTCACCTACTTCATCATCATCTACCTCCACTTCCTCCTCAACTATGACAGTCTCTTCCATCACAGCCTCTGCCTTGATCAACTGAGTCAAACCACTCGTGCTCATTTCAAATTGTAATGACACCTTAGGAACACCATCCAATCCCTTGTCTTTCATCTCCTTAGCGAATTCAGCGACTCCGGCAACATCATATTGTTCAATTGCCATTCCGGTACCTTCGGGCAAAGTATCACTTTCCTCATAGTTGAGTTGTACGTAAACATCTTTATCCATCGAAAAGGCAATTGTCTTCTTAGCACCAAGCTTACTTCCGATCTTGAAAATAGTAGCATGTTTGTTCCAATCATCGCCATCCTTCATTTTCCCGAATAGACCTTTCTTTTTCTCAGCTTGGTCTTTCTTCTCCGACTCCATCAAGTCGACCCCAACAACAAATGGATTGACATCAGACATGCCAACATGCCTGACCTTGAAAGATGTACTAACATTGGCGCCGTGAAATGCCGCACCCAAAGCCATACTTTCATCACTATTGAGATGCATTCCCAATTCTTTCCCTCCCAATGCCGCTTGCACCACCTCTTGAACCTTGGGAACTCTCATGGCTCCTCCAATCATCTCGATAGCATCCAATTCATCCATTGTTATATTGGCCATCTTCAACGCATTCGTGATGGGAACTGCCGCCTTCTCCAACAAGTCGTGACAAATTTCTTCAAACTTGGCCCGGCTAATATGCGTCTGATAATTCACATCATCATGCAATGCATCCACAAAGACCGGAAAGTCAGTATTGGCCGACAAAACATGCTTGACCTTATTAGCCTGAATCATAAGCTTTGCCATGGCACGTGGAATCTCTCGCACATCCTTGGTATGACCCCGCTTCGCATTCCACACGGTATTGAATTCATTGGCCATGTAGTCGACGAGACGAGCGTCGAACGAGGCGCCGCCCAGGGTGGCATCCCATCCGCTCCCCAGCACCTCGAACGAGCCCACCACCTTCTCCTTGGCGAATTTACTCTCTTTCCGTGCGTAGCTGTGATACCGGACGATGCTGACCTGCAAGGATCCCGCGCCCATATTGTAGAATAGATACGTCAACGGCGTTTCGTCGACGCGATCAATGCCGAAATGCAAGGCCGCGGCGGAATTTTCGTTGATGAGAGCCAACACGTTCAAATCGGCCAATTCGGCGGCATCCAGCAACGCTCGTCGTTCGTGCTGGGTGTAAAATGCCGGTACTGTCAGTACGCAGTCCTTGAGGGGAGTGGTCACGCCGTAGGCGGCGGTAATGTCCTTGGCGTGGGAGAGCACCATGGCCACTAACTCCTCCGGCGTGAACTCCTCGCCGTCCACGGTGAGGCAGACCCCCGATCGAGTTTCGTTGTATGCGGGCTCGAAGTGATAATGCCGCTCTTTCAATACCTGCACGGAGGGATGGTCGGCGGACCTGCCCAGCATGACGGACATTTGGGACGGGGTGAGGTGCGGTTTTCGCGCCATGAGGGAGGAGGCGTCGGCGCCGTAGAACCGAGAGCCGTGGTCGAATAGCACCATTTGTTCGGTCTTGCGTTTGGAGTGGAGGTTGGTGACGATTTCTAGGGGCGAGTTGCGTTGGACTAGCGCCACCTTCATGTAGAGCGAGCCGAGGTCGACGCCGAGGATGGCTTTGGAGAGGGCCGCCAGGGGGAGGGATGACAGCAACAGCGTCGGGAGGAGGGATGGTGGCTTCATGGTGTTGTTGTTGTTATAGTATTATGGAATTATTGGTGCTGTTATTGATGTGGAATGTATCACACTTTTCGAAGCAAGAGTCGTTGTGGTTGTGATCGATCGGCAGTTTTCATTGTTCGTCTTCGACACGTGTAAAGTGCTGTGTGAAAAAAAGTGCGTGGTTAGGCTGTGGGAGCGTGGGCCTGAATCTTTCAAAGATCGAACACATTTTGCCCACGATCCAGACCCAGACGACCCAACACAATGCATGCAATAAGGCGGGGACTATTTAATCATGGCTAGGGGATCAGATACCCCCCCCCAAATGGCCCATTTTAGGTACTTCGCTCCCCCCATCTCCATTTCACCCCCCTTGTACGTAGAATGCTAGATAACCGACAGTGACGTCACCAGCACCATTTGAAGTCAGACCAAATGACGTCAATGATGACGTCATCAAAAGTCATTGAAAATAGTCAGGGAGCCCACCAAAACGCTAAAATTTCAGGTCTAAATGTCAAAGGTAGTAGATCTACATAGAAGGGGGAGATTTACCTAGGGGGGCGAAACCCCCCCCCCCCACCCCCTATTTCAAGCTATATCTGATCCCCTAGCCATGATTAAAAAATAGTCCCCGCCTAACCATGGAGCCCTCTTCCTCCGACAGCAACAGCAATCTAAGCACACTCCTTCCAACGATGCTCTCATCTCGTAATCTCAGGTATCAAAAGGAAACTATCAACTCAGCATCGGTACTTTCCAAACAAAATCAACTTATCCCATCACAATTCATGGAATTACACCCGGACATTGAACGTACGCTGTTGACATCGTTTATAGAAGATGATTACGATGGTAAATTACACATGATGACTCTCAATACTAACATTGCTGATGGAGATACTAGAGAAGTGGTGGGAATAGCCTTCTGGAGAGAAATAGACGATGACGAAATGAAAGAGTGGTTAGATCTACATCGGGTTGAGGAGACACTTAAATGGCACGGCGATGACGATTTGCAACAACAACAACAACAACAACAACAACAACAGCAACAAAAATACTATGTAGAGCAACATCGTCCGCGTAGCGTGTCGTTTCAATGTCCAAGTGACGATAGATTATCTACAGGTGGTAAACGTAGAATGGAAATGATACGGAATGATTCCATAACTTGGATTCGGAATGCACTCAACACTCACAATAATGACAATGACGACAACGAACCTTCCAACAATCAACATCATCAAACACAAAACCATGCATCAATATCTCCGGTGAACAAACTAATACACGCTTGGATCAAAATTGAATTGATCGCTATAAAAACAACGCAACGACATCATCACTACGGCGAAATATTACTGGCAAGTCTTTTATCCTGCGCTCATTCCCATCACGAAACAACACACGCCATACTACATAGCCGGTTCATCATCGAATGTAGCGGCTACTAAATTGTATCAAAAGTTTGGATTTGTTCATTTGCCAAGGTATGAAGAGGGTGGACCTTTTGAGAAACCGGATGGAGACTTGTGTGTGCTGGGTGATATTGGCGGTGTTTTGCAAACGTGTCCTTGGGAGGAGATGCATTTGTGACCTATCATTAAATATGAGTATTGCAATGGCATATTCTTGTTGTTACATCATGGTAACAAGAATTTGTTGTGATTCTGTCGCTATGTACATTGTTGAGTTTGTTGAGTTCCCTGCGATGTTCATAGTTTGATATAGTAATGTAATTCTAACTCTTGAAGTTAACTTTTCCTTTGTCTCTTGAAACTCCCTCTTACAGCCAGCAAAACCCCTTTCTGACGACCTAAGTATCATGGCATGGGTTGAGAAAAAAGCAAAGGAGCTCTCTCTTTACCTTAATAAAAAGGTATCTTATTACAGGTCTCGCCACGTGCCAAAACCCAAAACCAACGCACAACTCTTTTGTTGACCACCACCACCGGCGACACAGAACCACAGAACACAGAACACAGAACCATGCTAAAATTGGAAATGACGTGAGCTTGAAAACCTCTAGAAATTGCGCAACCTGTAGCCTCATTTCCCACAAAGCTCCTGGCCTATTGTAATGAACAATATTATGAGATTACCACGGTTGTCTCTCATTCTAGCAGTGGTTGCTCCAACAATCAGTTCATTTGCTCCTTCATCCAACCATGTCCTACTGAAGTCTTGGTCGACTTCCAGTAGCATTCATAGTTCTGTTCTTCCTATTCCAACGAAAGATGTAATTGGACAGCAACAACCTGAACTTGGTGAAGATGATCTTTACATGACACCGCCGGAGAGAAATCCACCGGTTGCTGGCTCAATTATGAAAATGCTTCCTAAAGAGACTTTCGAAATAGGTTAGTTCTTTTTTTGTAGTGCAATGCCAATTCAATGCATGCTTTGGTTTGAATGACTCTCCACATCAACAAATAAGATGACTCTAATCACACTGCATGAATCATGACAGACACGCCTACATCTCTTTCTTACTTTGGTGTGGATCTCCTCGCGGTAATTGTCACAATGGGATTCCTTGATGTTGTAGTCACCAGTGACACTTACCATGCGTTTCCGATGTGGGCGCAAGCTCTGAGTGTGGCTCCGCTGCAGGTGTTGACCGGGTTTGCCATGTGGTGAGGCGGATATCAGCATTACACGTGATCATTTGCATGCCATGTGGATATATTTTTCTAACCATCTCGTGTATAATTGAAAATCCGTAGGTGTATGTGGTGCATAGGTCATGACGCAGGACATGGAACAGTATCAAAGAATAACAAAAGTATCAACCGCATTGTCGGAGAGATTGCTCACTCTGTAATATGTCTTACTCCTTTCGTTCCTTGGGCACTATCTCACCGCAAACACCATTTGAATCACAATCACCTCGAAAAAGATTATTCTCACCAATGGTTTATTAGGGAGGAAAGTGACAATCTTCATCCCTTGATTAAGGCAAGCCATTTCACTAGAAATCTGCAGCTGCCTATCCTCTATTTCGTCTATCTATTTCTTGGAATTCCTGACGGAGGACATGTACTGTTCTATGGTCGTATGTGGGAAGGACATTCTTTGAAAGAGAAGGCTGATGCTGCTATCTCAGTGATGGTTTCTTTGGCAACTGCTGGTGCTCTGTGGTCGAATATGGGATTTGCAGACTTTACCGTTGTATGCATGGTGCCTTGGTGTGTGATGGGTTTCTGGTTGTTCATGGTTACATATTTGCAGCATCATTCAGAAGATGGCAAGCTCTACACAGATGACACTTACACTTTTGAACGTGGGGCTTTTGAGACTGTTGATAGAAACTACGGAAAATGGGTCAACAGAATGTCTCATCACATGATGGATGGGCATGTTATCCATCATCTTTTTTTCACCAAGGTACCACATTACCGTCTTGAGGCAGCAACAAGAGCATTGAAAGCTGGGATGGAAGAAGCAGGCATGGGAGACATGTACAAATCCATTGACACTCCAGACTTCACCCAAGAAATTGTCAAACAATTCAATGACAACTGGTTCTTTATTGACGAGAAACAAGTTGTAAGAGAGTAAGCTAAACTTTCAATGCGCATAACAGTATTTAATGTCAATTTTTGTTATCATAATTAAATATTGGTAGCATGGTAACTTGAGAATAAACACATAGATCCTTCATTTCATCGCAACTACACCCAACTGTTCCTATAATTCTTCATGCTTTTTATCACAAACAAAATCGATTACCTTTGGCAATGCCTCCTGCAAGCTCTTGGCAGCAGTACCCAAATTCTCCAAAAACTCCTCATGGCTAGGTTTATCCCCATCCACGATATCTGTCACAACCTTAACCCCAAAATGTGGAGTCCCAAACATTTCTGCGCTCCATGCAATAGCCGCAGCCTCCATATCTTTAACAGATGCATCATTTTCCAACATATGATGACTATCCAACTCGTGAAAATCCAAAGAGTTGCCTGTGGTGCAAATGCCCATTTTGGCGTCAAGATGTTTCGCCAGATTCTCAACGGATGTCGATTCGATCTTCCCAATTCCATATGGTGTAAACGTCGGAATAGCGATGCGCCGATCATGATTGGCCACGGCTGTGGTTAGAAATACATCACCAATTTCAGCCCCCTTACGTGAAAATCCTCCACATGTACCAGCATTGATCAGTAAATCGGCATCTGCAGATGTAGAATTCATCTTTTGCAAAGCTAGGAAAGTCGCAAGAGCGGCGGGTACAGTACCAACATTGTCAACATCATGGACCGCACACTTGCCATTGGTAACAACAGTGAGTTCACAACTGTTATGCTTTCCACTAAAGGCTTTGAATGGAGTTTGTGGAGGGAAGAAACTAGGATCTGGTTGTAGGCCTAAATGAGAAACGAACGGAGAAGCTTCCGCTTCCATTGCAATTGCGATTAGTACTCGATTGATAACCATTTTGTGTGTTTTGTTGAAACTGTGTATTCTAGAGAGTAGTGACTTTGTCCTCGACTTGGGATGAACTGACAACCCTTTCTCAAGCACAATGGTAATGAGGTGTGGATTGTGGAAGATTGTGGATGTTGCTTGCTGCTTGGCAAGGGCTAGAGAAGATGATGATGACAAAAGTGTGAGGGTACTGATGATTTTAGGGAGCTAGATCCAACTATGTAGCGTTTAAATACTGATGATTTAAGTTAATTGCCTTCTAAATAATTAGTGTCGTTGGAAATTATTCATGTGAAATAGTGTGAAACACTGAATTTTTGATGAAGTGACATACTACAGTTGAACCATTGTCCTCGTAAATAATAACGTCATTCAATTACCAGAGCTGAGAGATCATGCTTGGGAGTTACATTCATTCTTTTTAATACCAACAGGATATGTATATTCTCATATTTTCAGTAACCCCGATCCATCTTTTGCGCCTCCTCCACCTGATTCAAAATAAGATTTGTCACACGCTCACCATCACCCTGCCTCAACTTCAAATAAACTTTACCTGCATTATTGTTGAAACGACTCTCTACCTCCACAATATCCTTCCCATCTGCACAACAACACATTCTCTGCAAACAAGGTGCCGGGTTTCCCGTGACATCCACATCATCTACCTTGGACAAATCAATATTATTGCTCAGGTATGTGGCACCGAAACAACACAATATAATTGGGCCACATCTTGGATGCTGTACTTTATTCACTCGCAAATGACTCGAGGTTAATTTGTAAGTGGATGGATCGATGGGACAAAATCCGCAACAGGTACTGCAACTCTTATCGCATTCAGAGTAGAATAAACGTTCTTCTCCTTCCCATATTGCCTTGACTCTAGTATTGAATCGATCGTGTTTTGATAATTGTTTGATGTAATGACGGAACATGAGACGATCACCTATGACAGTAATACCCATATCTTTTAAATCGTCATCGGATAGTAGTGGAGCCAATGGACCGGTGATTTTATGTTTGATAATGGTGTCAGAGTATTCACCAAGGCCGTTGGAACAAAAGAATTCGGCTAGTTTGTTGGCATCCCATTTGTGATAGTCTTGAACTTCGGCGGGTTTAGTTGAATTGAATAAGTTTGTCATGGAGATGTAGGGAGCTGACATTATGTTGCGTGTTGATATTGTTGTTTTAGGTTCACTCTTCGACTTTGGTGTTCAAGCCTGTTTTGTCGTCTATCAAATTTAGCCACTGTAATTCAAATGATGTGTTGTGATCTAAACCAGTTTAAATGATGGACTGATGAAACGGTTAGTGTTGCGATGTGGATGTTGTTGAGTTGTTAGTTGAGAGGACGTGAGAAGCGAAGGGTTACTTAGTAGATTGGCAGGTGTTTTAAGTGAAGTAGAATGAAAAGGGCTTAAATGATTCGTCGCTGTCTGGACACAAACTTTGGATACATTTAGATGGCGCGAGGGTCAATCAAGTTCAAGTCAGTCAAAAAAATGATTGTCTACCCCACCGCCAGGGCCCAAGCATTACCATAAAGCAATAGAGATAGAGATACCAGTGGTTCAGCTGAAATAACAGAGCAGATTTGATAAATAATAGACTAGATTTTATTTGGAGGTGCGTTTCATTTCATTGAGGGAAACAGCTTCTGTTGGAGTTCTCTCGGTCAGAAACGATAAGGGGTTCCGATTATGCTGTTCTATTTTGTTCTGTTTCGTTGTTGTGCTTTTATTATTTGACTGATGCCAATTAACGTTGAGCTTGGACCTGCTTTAAGAAATATTCATACAGTTGGCAGATAATTCATTCTTGTATAAAATTGAGCGGCTGAAGCAGGGGCGCAGGTGAAGGTCGTCGTGCTGCTTCAGGAGTACTTGTTTATTTGTTTCTTATGTCACTTTTGATCCCTTTGCATCCTTAGCACAACTGAAACTGTGGACTCAGCAAACTCACAACTGACTTTTTCTTCTCTATTCTATCGACAACAAACAAATACATGCTATAGAATATAGACCATGTTCTACTCCCAAATCATTCTAGCCAAAAAAGGTCCCCTGGGCAAAGTATGGCTCGCCGCCCACTGGGGCGACAAAAAGTTAGGCCGTCCCCAAATCTTCTCCACCGACATTGCCTCCTCCGTCGATTCCATTGTCAATCCCGCCGTCCCTCTCGCCCTACGTGTCTCTGGTCACCTCTTACTAGGAGTGGTTCGAATCTATTCCCGTAAAGTACGATACCTGATGCATGATTGTCACGAGGCTATGGTCAAGATTAAAATGGCATTCAAACCCGAAAAGGGAGGGGATGGGTTGGTCTTGGTGGATATGGATCCTAATTCGAAAAAAGGGGATAATAACGTCGTGTCGAATTTCGGTGAATATTACACACAGGAACAATTGTTGGTGGAGCCGGTGTTGCTAATGGATCCGAATGAGGAGCAAGGCGGATTAATGGGGGGAAACGGGGGGTTTGCCATTCCATTTTCTTTGGATCCAAATGGGGTAAATAGTGAGGGAGATAATTGGATTATGGCAGAGGAAGATGAGGTCGTGGAGAATGGAAGGGGCAGGAAAAAGAAAAAGAGTACAATCGATGAGAATTTGACAATGGACTCCGAGGGATTAAATGTCCCGCAGGAGGAGGAAGAAGAGGAAGAGGGTTGGGGAGCATTTGATCCTGATGCAGATTTGAGACCAGATGACGAAGAGGAGGATATGCATGTGTTTCAGCCAGATGAGGAAATAGAGGCAAATAATGAAGGGGGAAGGGAGAGTGTGGCTTCGAGGGTTGAGTTGGTTCGAGGAGCAGGGGATTCAGTTACCTCAGATCGACAGTTGCAGGTGAGCTTTTGTTGAGACTGAATGTATAGTAATTAATTACTTGGAAGTGATTTAACGCTCTCACGTGCCACTTTTGTAGGTGCAAGAGACCCCTGATGCCGAGGGCAAGATGCCTCACTCCCCTGTAGCCTCAGAAGTAGATTTTGGAGGCAACGATGTAGGAGAAATTGACTTCGAACTAGATCCCTCAGGCCAACCCCATGATGTGTCTGGCCTTGGACTCTCTGTTGACAACAGCAAAGACGACGAATCCAGGTCCACCCTCCAACGTTCTGATCTTGGCAGTCTTGAAATCTCTGGTCTAGATGATGAATCTGAAGTCCCCAAGAAACGCAAGGCCAAGGAAGTAGGACCCAAGCGTATGAAGAAACGTAGGAAGATTGTAATTGATAACAACGCCACGGAACTTACGAGCGATCATATGAAGGCTATGCTTAGGGACACTAGTGATATTGTCATGCAGAATAGAACTAACATTGGTGATTGGGACGAAGAGGAAGAGGAGGATGTTGAGGACTTCACCGCCAATAGGATGAATCAGCTTTTTGAGTCTGTACCTATTGAGCGCCTTTTGGCTAGGCCTTGCCTTGGAGATGATGGAGGATTGGCTCCCGAGTTGCTGGCGCTTTGGGGTAGAAATACTGTCAAGAGTGAGATTAATTCTTCAGTCTGTCTCTCGATTGTATCATGTTACAAACTCATAATTAACTAACACACATCTCTTACATTCTCAGTTACTGGCAAGGCAGGGACTCAGCTTCCGTTTCGCATGCGTGGTGCTAAAGGAGAAGAGCAGCGAGGTGCAGCCGCAGAGGAGATCTTGGAGGAGGAAGCCGAGGCAGAAGATGTTGAACGAGCAAGAGCAGAACAGCGTGACAGCGTTGATGGAGAAGATGTGCAGATGGAAGAAGAGGAGGACGTCGATTTTGGAGCTGGTAATCAAGATGTCGACTTTGGTGCTGAGCAACCAGAAATGGAAACTCCATTTGACGTTCAAGATGATTTTGGCCAGGTTGAGTACAAGGCTGATGATCTTGATGAAGGCAGTGTGGCCTCTGATCAGTCTGATCGATCTAGCTTCTCCTTGGGAGCTGTCAACGATTTGGAGAAGGAGCTTTACCAACTCGACGATGAAGATGATCAGCCGAGACAGGAGCTTGGTGATGAACTTGTTTCACACACCTCCAAATGGCATAAGCACACTGTCCGCGTGTTTGGCATGCTCAAAAAGAATATGAAGTCTCACAATGCTGACGAAGATGACGCTGAAGAGATGGAAAAGGAATCACAGCTTAGCTACAACAAACTTGTTAGTGGTGGATGCTCCCGTCGCACTGCTTCCGGTGTCTTTTTCGAAATGCTTCAACTCAAGACTTGGGACTTTATTGAATTGAACCAAGACAAGAGTTATGGAGATATAGCCATCACTCCTGGTATTCGCTTTGACGAGGCACCGCCTTCGAGTTGAATCAGCTCCAGTTGATTTATTTCACTGGAAATTGATTCTGTTTTATAAACACAGAGATTTCTTCATGTTTCGTTGGGAAAATTGTGTACCTCTCATGACTGTTGGGTTCATTTTTGATTGATTCAAATTATTTGCCTAACTGTGCGGTGATACTCCATAGACATTTCATAAGACAAATAAATGTTACAGAAGAAGACTGCACCGTAGAGCTGTTAATGCCTCTTCATTAATTGAATAATCATGAATAGGAATCTTGTAAAATTCAATAACTGTAATGCCTATTAACTTAACCAAGAAGGGGGAAGTCAAAGTCACACTGCAGATTGTATGTTTACAAGAGATATGATCTGAATAAATTTGATGCCTCGAGTCAGTCTCTGCCATTAACAAATCCACAACACATGTAACTATAAACCAACCCTCTTCTTCACCACACAGGATATGTTTGTTCATCTAAAACATTGATCTCTTTAATCCCTTGCGATTCATTCACAATATTCAGACCACTCATCTTCCTGACATAATCCTGCACAGCTCTTTTTAACTAAATTTACCCAAAATATCATCCTGACGAAACAACACCAACTTCTCCTCGCCAATCTCCACTTCAGTCCCCCCATACTTGGGCAACAACACACTATCACCGCTCTTAATATCCGGTGCATGCAATACTCCATTCACATCTCGTATACCGGGACCGACGCTGACAACGACACCCTCGTTGGCATCTTTGACATTGTCCGAGGGGAGGAGGATACCCGAGGCGGTTTTGACTTCTTTCTCGGCACGGCGGATTAGGATACGGTCTCCTAGGGGGGCTAGGGTGCGACGGAGGGCTGTTGTACGTGCAAACATTGTTGTGTTTATTGTTTGTTTGTATTGATTGGATGTGTAGTGTTAAAGTGAAGAAGTTGTATGAATGCACGAGTGCAGATTTTCAGATTTGATTTTGTGGTCTTCGTGTGGCGTTGGGCGTTGCTTGGTGGACGGAGCGAGGTAGATGGAGGAGGTGGATAGCGAGCTCGAAATCTTTCGAAGATACACTTGCCCGCCAAAATCTAAACCTACCATACCTACTCTACCTACTTACCTACTTGCTTACTACTTACTATAAGTACCTACCTAGACTGCAGAGATGAGATGAGACAACGAAGTCAAAAGAGTCAAAAGTCGAACGATGAACCGAGAAGATTCATCGACTGCACCGTCGTCGCATACAACATCACAGCAAGCCCAGTCCAATCAAAAGAACAATGACAAAGATTATTGATGTTTTACTTAATCTGGCTTGAGAGGCAGCAGCAGCAGCAGTAGCAGTTATCAGATTAAACCTGACTTCATCATTCATCAATAGAGTTGGCAATCAGAATATAAAGAAGTATATCATTTTCATAACACGGAGAGGGTGCGAAACCTGAAACAATACACAAGTAGCACGAACCACAAGATGCCAAGTCGACAACAACCCCCCGAAAGCCCGAACCACTCCCAGCCAACAGCGCCCCAAACACGTCTCTCCACGCTACTGCCCGCCAATGCCGCAGTAGACATCCTGGGCACGGCCACGACCCGCAGTATCCTTCGAGCATTCTTACGCAGTTCCCTCCGACCGTCATCTGCGAACAGTAACAAGGGCAACAATGCCGTTAATGCCGTGCGCTATCGTCATCCTCTCGAAGTGAAAGAGAGTCAAGATGAGAAGAGGGAGCTTGATCTGCTAATGTGCGGACTGACGTTTGATTTTCATAATCCCAATAAAGCCACTACTACCAATAGTACTACCGAGAATGATGTAGCCAAGGCATGGAGTCAATTAGGCTTCGACTCCATGAGCAATAACGTGTATCAATACGATCTCATTCATGAATTGGAGGGGTACGGAGGCCAAGCCTCTCATAGTATAGGCGGGGGAATATCCTCCCATTCCGCACCGACGTCGCCTTCAGAAACACAAAAGAAACAACCCGTCGTTACCCTCGAATCACTCTTTTCGGCGGCAGTATCACGCACATCGTCCGTACTGGGGTTAGACAAGGCTGCATTCTTAACACGGGGGGGATTATTCCCCCCAACTTCTTTGCCGGATCGTGGTCCCAACGGTCATATGGCACTTATGGATTGTGTATTCAATGCCCTGTCGAGTCCTCCGCCTGAATCGGATGTTATTATGAACCGTGTCGAGAGAGAATTCAATGCATTGAGCAGTACTAGTAATAGTAAGCAACGATCGTCGCACGATGATCGTATGGCTCAGGTATTGGTTGCGGGGAGGGGTAAACCGCGTATACTATTGCCCGATTTGATTATAGCGTTTGCCATTTGTCGTTTGGCCGAGTGGGATATGGAGTACAGAGGATATAGGGAGGAAGAGAGGGCCACTTCTAGGGATAAAGCGAAAGCAACTGGGGAGGAGAAGATGAGTGTAGAGAGAGAAAAAGGACAGCATCTTGGTAAAGAACTCATGCCACCACCACCGAGAGATGATGGGCTGCGTCTGGCTTCTCTGTTGGCATATCAGATTTATGATGGTTATCAACGTCAAAAGACATTGACTAGGGATACACTACAACGATTTTTATCTGATATTCATGGTGAAGAAAGTTACAAGACTGCTCACGTAAAATCGACCCTAGATCGAATGTTCGAGGCTCCCGCCAGCAGCACCAAAGATCCACCCAAGTCCAAAAAGATATTGGGTGGTAACACCAATAACAATTCCTCGTCACGTATCTTGAACTATGTCGATGCCGATCAATTCCAAAAAGGTATTCATGCAACAATTTCGTATTCTCATCGATCGGTATCTCATGTCTCCACACTACACTCCTCTTTGCAATCACCTGTTGCCACGCATATTTTACTCGATTGGATCTTACTCCTATTCAATTGTATGCTACCCCGAAAGATCCCCCCACCTGCCGATATGTCGGAGTATTTTCTTCGTATTGTGAATTCGGACCCCGTGCGAATGATTGACACTGTGTCAATCAAGTATGGATTGTATGATGATGTGGAAGGGGGGGATAATGTACTGTACGAGATAAGGAGGAGATTCCATTCGTTGCAGAAGAAAAATGGTGTAATACTGACCAATGAGAAAGAAACGTCGGATGAAGAGGAGGTTGATGCCAACAGAGCCACTCTTGACAATGTATGTCCCGAAACTGGGGAGCTGATTGTTATGGAAGAAGGAGATGACGCTGTCATCACGACACGTCCAAAGAATGTTGTCGATGAAAGCAGCTTTGTGAATGAGGTCTCGACGCCTAATATTGAACTTGGTCATGGAGGATACCTCCCAGCTGAATTGGCCAGGCTGACCTTTCGGGCTTGTTCTAGTCAAGAAACAGCTGCTAAAACTGGCCCAGCCTTTGGTCTATGGGGCGATACAACAAACAATGAGCTAGAGTCGAAAGAGCTGTCCCAGCCAGCCATCGGTGAATCATACTGGACGTTATATGATGCTGTATTGTTTGGTTGTCAAGCAGTCCGGTGGGAGGCATTGCAGAGATCTTCTGATGGAGATGCCGAAGAAGAAATTGACGCTGATTCACATAATAAGTACGACTCAGAAATACCTTTGTTGGAACTTGCATTCAAGACATTTCTACAACTACCACGTCAAGATGAGAAGCGAAACGAACAATCACTCGATCGAGCTCAAATCGGGAAAATGTTGCTCTTACTACTGGAACATGAGTCTTTTCGTTTAGAAGCAGACTCACCACCGAATGAGGAAGATGAAATTTCAACCAGTGATAGAGCAGTTTCAAGGAAGGCATCTAATGAATCTGGAGACATTCTCTCAACTCTAGTTGATGTGAGCTATGCATCTCTGCTCGGCTTGGTACCACCAAAGCTAGACTTGTCCCAATATACCACTACATCAACATCTGAGACTGGAGACAAATCATCATCAAAGACGAATATTCCACTACACATTCTTGTAGATTATGTTGTATCTGAGTCCATGTTCAAAACAAATCAAAGTAAAGATGGTGCCATTGATTTTCAAGGCTTTGTGCATTGGCACCTGCGTCTTGCCTCAGAAAGTTCAGAAACTCGTCTGGGACCATACCTACTTGATTTAAGGTTGATAGCAGCTGTTCTCTTCGGCGTTAGACCAGCATCACCAAAAATGGAGAAATACTTGATTGATCAAATCAAAAGAAGGCACAAATACAGATTTCCCAGAACAAGAGGTGTTTCGACTCAACCTCGTGGACCAAAAGGAACAGTTTGGTATGTGATAAACGCCGATTGGTTCCGATTGTGGGATCATTATACAGAGGGAAAGATCAGTGACAATGATGCATCTGGGTATAATCTTGGTAAAATTGATAATAACATGCTTCTGTCTGAAGAAGGTATTCTATCCTTGAAGCAAGGTCTGCACTGGCAACGTGATTTCCAACTTGTTGAGCCCCTAGTTTGGAGTGCATTACAGGCTTGGCATGATGGAGGGCCTCCCATCCCTCGGTCCGTAGTTCCGTTCAACCCTGAAATGACAGACAAACAAAACCATATGAGTTACAGTCCAACAAAAAATACATCTGAATATGAAATTGAGCTGTATCCACTCTATGCAACAGTCTTTTTGTGCGATGTGACTACACAGGGAGAGCCACGACCTTTTCAGCAGTTTGTCGCTCTGTCTCGGTATCTACCTTTGAGCGAACTTGTAGACACTCTTCGTGACGGTCTGGGGCGGGACTTTTCAAAGCAGTCGAAAAACGACAAAGGCGTGTTATACCGGCCTCCTGTCAGATTGTGGATGATGGATGCATCTAGTGCTTCCATGCTACTTGCTGCATCACCACCGTCGAGAGTTGACGAATCCGTAGGTTGGCTCCTTGACACAGATCTTCCCATTGTTGATGAGCGAAACATGAGAGATGCTCAGTTGGGAAAGGAGGTCTGCCTTATGCTTGAACTCCAAAATGAACAGGATGGCTCTTGGCCAAGGGGTAAGGCGACTGAGGCTTTGTCAAATGATCAAAGTAAGGACGCGAACCGGCAACGAACAAATAAAGAAACTATGAAGCTTGGCGATGGCATCGTAGGGATGTACAACATGGGGTAAGCAGTTCTCCTCATTCATTGAAATGGAATCCTTTTCGTTCTGTCACACAAGTCTAATTACATACCATCCCTCTTAAAGAAACACATGCTATCTTAACACATCTGTACAGTGCTTAAGCCATACTCCAATTCTGAGAGATTTCTTCACATCAAAAGCATATCTTCATGATATCAATACCACAAACCCTTTGGGATACCAAGGCCATCTTGCTCAAGCTTTTGCTGTTCTTGTTCAAAGTCTATGGAAACCA
This sequence comes from Cyclotella choctawhatcheeana, assembly GCA_036939855.1. Taxonomy (NCBI): domain Eukaryota; phylum Bacillariophyta; class Thalassiosirophyceae; order Thalassiosirales; family Thalassiosiraceae; genus Cyclotella; species Cyclotella choctawhatcheeana. Next base: position 26,178 of record JALLPH010000052.1, read on the forward strand.
AGCAATCATCCTCGCAAGATTAATCCAGGCGCGTCGGCATCGACTCCCCTCGATGCACCCGCACTTACTCCAAAAACATTCAAGGATGCCATTGGAAAGTTTAATGAAAGCTTTGTTGGCAATGAGCAGCATGATGCACAGGAATTTCTGACATTTATTTTGGCAGGGCTGTCTGAAGATTTGAATAGAATAATGGAAAAGCCATACATAGAAGCTCCTGACTCTGATGGTCGTCCTGATGAGGAGCTGGCCAATATTTGGTGGGCTAATCACTTCAAAAGAGAGCTATCAGTTATCGAAGCTTTGTTTACCGGACAATACAAGAGCTCTTTAATTTGCAAAACTTGCAAATATGAAAGCTGTCGCTATGAACCTTTCACCACCCTGACTTTACCACTTCCAGAAGATGATCAAATATCAATTCAATGTGTACTTTATCCTCTAATGAAGGGTAAAGAAATAATGAAATATTGCGTACGAGTTCGTCATGATGGGACAGTCAATGATGTGTTAAAAAGCTTGGCGAAGATTATCTATACTGATGAGCATGGGGGCGACGCTGAGGTGGATGAATCCACCTCAAACTTGCAAGATGAGTCAAAAGAGAACAATGAAGCTGACGCAGATGAGCCTTGTGACTCAAATGATAAACTATATTCTGAAATGGCTCAAGGTATGGCCATGGTTGACATGGGCGAGAGTGCAATAAGAAAGATAATACCTGTAAGTATGTGTCTGATTTGAAAGTCTCACAGAAGTATCTCCTTCATCCTCAAAAAATATTCCTGTCGTTTTACCACCTAGCATACCTGGGCATTGTCGAAACTTACTGTTCAAGACTCCGGAGAAATACCTCCTCTGCACATATATGAAATTGAGCCAATTACCGGCGACTCGCAGAGTAAAGAGGAATCAAAACATGAACCCCCAACATCTGCATCAGTCAAACATTCCTATCTTGCCATTTCACAGAGGAGACTTGAATTAGTACCTGGATCGTTTCTCCATCCTTTCCAGCCAGTCGTGTTTGGATCGCCTCTGCTGGTTCGCATTAGAGATCTCGAGGGCTCTACAGGCAAAGATTTGTATGCTCACGTTTCTGACCGAATGCAACAATTTGTACCTCATCGTGTTAGGATTGAAAAAAATATATGTAGCCAATCTACGGGTGATTCATCCCAAGTTACCCGCCAGGCACGACGAGGCCGACAACACCGCCAGAAAACGACATCAGATATGGATAGTCTTTGCGGTGGAGGGGTACCTACTTATGGTTTTATGCTACGGCTGGTATCACGAGATGGAAGCCGGTGTGCGTTGTGCCCATGGTTTAGCAGCTGTGTGGGATGTGTAATACCTTGTGATGATTATCCTGCAATTGCCATGTGTGGTGACAGTGTTGCTGTGGATTGGCATTTATCTGTTGACTTAAGTGATGGAGGTTTCGGTTGGAAAGTAGGTACAATTGAGAGTTCTGGAATTAATGTACAGTCAAGTCCTCACACAAGGGCTCAATTGCGAATAAAAAAGCACAGCTCATTTGATCTCGGGGGTAAGAGGTACGGCTACAGTGGCTCAATATCTCTTGAAGACTGCCTTGATTCATTTGCCAAGGAAGAAAAGATTCCAGAGGTAAGACAGTGACATTTGGCTCAATTATGATCATTACATCCACACAGATTAATCACATCTCTTATTCTGATGTAGGCATACTGTTCAAACTGTAAAGAGTTTCGAGTACAGACTAAAAGAATCAGTATTTGGCGTTGTCCTCCGGTGGCAATCCTTCAGTTCAAGCGATTCCAGTACACACAACACATGAAAAGAAAGTTGAGAGATCTTGTAGTGTTTCCGATTGATGGCATGGATATGTCCAGAATCGTGGCTCCGTCTTCTTCGCGACGTGATTCAAAGTTGAATGGGAATCACACTCCTTCTGAAGACAGCAAATGGCACGGCGAAAATTCTGTTGGTTCCACTGGCACTCACGGTAGCCTGCACCCCCTTTCCAATAGTAACAGCGGTCGAACTGAGAGCACTTATGATCTGTACGGTGTCATACATCATCAAGGGGCTCTCACTGGCGGCCACTACGTTGCCAGTCTAAAATCAGAAGAAGATGGGAAGTGGCGACTGTTCAATGATGCCCAGATTTATGATCTCTTGAGTCGTGATGTTGTTGATCCTTCTGCATACATTTTATTTTACGTAAGAAAAGATGTCAAAGGCGCCACACTTGATGACTTTTGGGATACACAGGAGCGGGAAGGTGAAGGGCTTACAGAGGAAGAAGTTGAGAAGATGATGAAGAAGGGCGATAGATGCACCATCAGTTAAAATGATGTTGCCGCTCTCTCACAGTTGAAATATTGTCTCATTTGAGTGTAGAGTATCGAGGAAATGCTTTGTGCAGCGAAGGGCTTACCTCTCCATATAATCATTAAGTAATGGTGACTTTCACATTACTCCTAATTAAGTTGGCATATCAAGTTCTAATGATTTTACGTTAATCAATAAAGAACAAATAACTATGACATCGAACATATGAAATATTTGTCTATTCCTCCCAAGAATATTTCACTTCCAAAAATTTCCCTTATACCACCTTTGTACCATATGACATCTTATCATTCCACAACAAGTGAGTCCCTAGTTGCCTAGGCAAACGTTCCGTCTGATGTGTCTCTTTGGCTATTACCTGCTTACGCCTTCGTTCAATGTACATAGTTCTGATGCAATCTACCAAATTTCTCAAGTCCTTTTTTCCGGGCCATTTAGCAAACCTATTACACAACTCTTCTCCTGTAAACGGCACACCCTCAATTTGTTGTAATCTAAATGCAAGCATATTCAACTCGGCATCACCAATAAGATGGTCGCCATTCTGGTCAGTTTGAATTACACTTGTCAACAAATCCTGAAATGCCGTTGCCTCAGCAAGTTGCTGTCATGTCATGAGATGCCCATGTCCAAGAATTATGCAGATTAGAGAGTAGTTATATGAACTTACCTTCCTGGTTTCATTGATCTTTCCGTTTTCTTTAACCAGTGCTCGGAATACATTAACATCCTGTCCTTGTTTTTCAGCTATGCCTGTCAGCTTTCCTTCAAAGCCCTTCAAACTGTGCAGGATTGAGATAACCAATAAACAAATTTAAGATCTGAATAAAAATCTAATCCGAAACTGAAAAAAGAATTATCAGCACATACCGATCGACTTCTTGTTGGAGAATGTTGATGTTGGCTTCGAGTTGATCGTTCAATTGTTTGATACGTTTTGAATCATTGTATAGTTCAGCAATCCATTCTCGTTTTTCTACGTGATTTGATTTCAATATAATCTTGTGAGGCTAGGTTGTTTCGAATGAAACAAAGAGTAGTATGCAAAAATAAAATCACTTACTCCTGCACTTAATCAAACCTTCTCGTTGATGAATCACCTTTAGTATTAAAATTAATTGGTTAGCATTTTATTATCGATACGTAAAAAGTTGAAGGCAGAAGGCACGAACTCACAACCGGCCCAGAAATAAGAGGGAGGATAAATGCTATTTCAACAATGCCCATATTATAAACAATCATTGCAAATGCATTGAATACGACTGCCACATGGAAGCACAAAAATAGATGTGTTATTAGACCGCAATTTTAATGTGCCAATGGTGAGACGAGCGACGCATTCCATTATACTTACCAGCAACTGCAACAAAAGACGTATATCCAACCAGTACCCATCGATCCCACTGTTCCTGAGCCGTTAGACGTCCCTTCTTCTCCACTTCTGTCTCGTTAAGGATCTCAATTTTGTTCTCGTTTAGTTTGGCAACGAGATCGATATTTTCGTCAACTTGTGGTACCTCCCTTGAAGGCATCTCCACATCATGTTTATCTATAAGGTGTTCTTTCAGCATCGTTGGTGGTAACCCTGTCGCTACGGGAGGTTTTACTCTATGTTGTTGTCGCAGGTTGTCGCTATGAAGAGATGTATGACGGCATCATTGGTTTTTGGTTTTGTTTTTGTGTCCGAAAAAAGCGAGCAAGTGCGGAACATTCTGTCTTATTCAGACGATACAATATTAATGACTGAAGAACTAATATATATTAATATATGAGAAGCGTTTTCTGTGGGAATCATATGTAGCCTAATGTAGAAATACCATTCTGTTCTTTTAGGCCCATTCTAGGTTGGCCGGGTTTCATCTTGAACAATGTACATAGGAATCAGTGAAATAGTACTGATTCCTATGTATCATTTGAGGACGTTCCGGATTGCCCGGCCAAGTACAAAAGTTAGATTTAAAAATAAACGTAGATGATGCGTGATCTAACGGACGTTTGAACGGTTAATCGGCTTATTTAAAATATTTTTACACGTTAACAGTATGAGTGAATCTTAAAGAACAGAATGGTAAGCGGTTGAATTCTTTGTCATATGTACATTATGCGATGTTCTCAGGAGAACGCTTAAATGATTCAATGCGAACCCATCGAAAATGCGTCCACATTAAATGACGGTGTTATTTACTACATCACATAAAACATTCCAGCCATAACATCATACTTACCTCATCATACATCATACCCATCCAATACCGCCGATCATCACAAGCGTCATATCTCACATCATCTCCAAAACATCCGATAGACTCGACCCTAACGCCCAAATTCGTCTTAAACAATGAAACTGATAACAAGCATTAGCCATTATTCAGTCCTCTCATTAAGTTTCATCGGTATCCACATCGCCAAAGCATTCCTTCTTCCATCGTCATCAACGCCAATCAAAATCCATCACGGTGTCTCTTCCATAAAACTCCATGCCAAATCTAAATCAACCGCCAAGAAAACGAAAGCCAAAGTATCCAGCCTGCGAGGATTTGGCTCCACAAGCACAACCAGCAGCACCTCATCGGGAGTCAGCGTTGACCGCTCTAAATCTGCATTGGCATTCTACGATTATATTTCAGTCAATGGAGCAGAAACCAATTTGAAACGCGTAGGGTTGGGATCATTTCCATTACCATCCTCTGATGTGTCGATACGTGGAGTGGTTGCCTTGCAAGATATCCGTAAGGGAGAACCCATCATCGAAATACCGTATGAAATGGCATTGGACTTAGGGAGAGAGAATGCAGATCCTACGCTGCCTGCTACTACATTTTTACAAATGTATTGTCAATGGAAGAGTGGTCAAGAAATAAAAAGTGTAGGGACGCAACGTAGAAAGAATATAGGAGATTATTTTGCCATGTTGCCACCCTATGAATGTCCCGATTCTCTTGATTCTACTGACTTTTTCTCGAATGACGCATTGGAAATGATGCAGAGTCCATTAGTTGCGGAGGAGACACTGTCTCGAAGAGAATTGGTCAAGGCGCGTTATGAAAGAGATATAGAAACTATGGCAATGATGTCTTCTAATTTGTATAGATGGAGTGATGATGGAGTTGCATCATTATCACATCTTCAGTGGGCAACTTGGTTGGTCACTTCAAGAGTTTTAACGGTTCAGGCTCGCGAGACTGATTCAGGTGGCACTGTGCCACATCGCCTTTTTATTCCACTGATTGACATGTGTAATCATGACAGGGACAGTCCTCATATATTATCTGGAAGAGCTGAGCCAGGTGGGATGCTGAAAGTTATAGCTGGTGCGGATGTCAAGGCTGGAGATGCTGTTGATATATCATACGGGGGAGGGGTGGAGGGCAATGATCGCTACATTCAAGATTACGGATTCTTGGATGGCGGAGGAAGCAAAGAACGTGATAGTGGGGCTGCAGTAGCTGAGGCTTACAGAGTCGTTGCAAAGAAACTCCTTGATTTGGGCAAGAAATCAATAAATTCCATGTCAAGATTATCGGTGGGAGATCAAAAACGTTCCCTAGAGGCGTTGCAAGCAACAACATTGACTGATGACGAACAGTTATTAGCAAGTGGTAATCTCAAAAGTGATGAATGTATGGCCTTACAGTATAGAATTGGGTTAAAGAAAGCTATCAAGGAATTGACAGAGTAGATAACTTTTAAGTGGTGATATTGTTTATGAATGCAAATTATCAGACAGTAATAAATATGTAGACGAGCACCGAAATAGCCCACTACATCAAATTTGCTACATTTAAATCTGGCTGAACTCAACATCTGACTTTGTCTCATTTTCTCTCACCTCACCAACAGGGCGATACACAACAAAGTTGAACCCTGCGGAAAAAGGCCCTGGATTGATTGCATCACATTCCTCATAGTTCTCATAGTATTGATCCACCCGATCACCAATGACGAGTGCATCCGGATAAGGATACAATCTCAAAGCATGATCATGTTGCCAGTAGATTGGACTTGCCGATAGAGGCAATGGAGACAAATGACTCTGGTCTAATACTGTTTTGACTGCATGCCTAGACAATTGTTTTCGCATGGATGCATCACTGTCTTCATCCTGGCGCGGTTGCAATAATGTATGACGACGCATCTTGCTCACCAAGTCATCTCTGAAAAATACCAATTCTTTAGTAAAGAATCTCATTCTGCATGGATTGCTGGCAAAGAATGCATGTTTGACTTTGGATCGTAAAGAACCAGTAAAATAGTTGGGAATCGGTCCACGTGGTAGTACACCAGTCATTCCAGGGTCATTTGGGCCCGGAACAAAGACAAATCGCCCTTCATTCACAATTTTGGGGAATTTGCAGATTAGGCTTGAAAGATCCTCGAAGTAACTGATGATGTCATTAGCACCGTTGGAAGAGAGTGGTTTGGAGATAAAGTCGCCCATAAACACAAAGACAGGGAGTGGAGTAAAATCACTGTATCCTTCGAACATAATTTCCAACTTATCAAGGACTGATGGATTGTCTAAGTGAACATCCGATAGAATCACAAACATGCCATCTTCTCCGTATTTCATTTCTTGTTGACGCTCTTTTTCGAGTTCGGAGAGAGAACTTATAGAGTTAAAGATGTCTTCATGAAGCAGTTTTGTTGCGTTATGATGGAATACCAAATTCGTTACTATAGTGATAAAAAATCAAAGTTTGACTTTTCAATGAGTTTATTTACCTGTATTTTGCAAACCAATTGCTTGGATGGCGGATGATCTATTCTCAACTAATGGACTTCCTGCAATATGAACATAAACCATGAGGTGACAAATTGTGAGAATAGTACAAAAATCAGTATTCTAATTGCTCTCTAACTCGAGATACCGCAACTCACCAATATGGTGCACGTGCAAAACTCCATCCACTGCTTCCCCCTCAATCAAGACGATACTGTTCTCTGTAACAAACCCATCAGTCAGCAGTGAAGCCTGTGAAAAGTCAAGCAGCACCTGAGCTGTAGGATCTTCCAAATAATACTTCCCCTCTTCAACCTGCACAATTGAATGAGGGATGCAAATTATTATTCATAAATCAAACAAGCTCATTGAACAATAACAGCTAACATGAACATTTTTCCAATCATCTCACCTGAACAATCATTCCCAACAAAAACTTGCGTCCGCTTCTCCCCAACAAACTTTCCACTGGAGTCAAAACATGCGTCCCCCCTCCTCTGTCCCTGCCACCCACCACCTTAGGTTGAAAAATGTCCTGCCTTAATATGCGTTGATGTATCAAAGAATATCTTTGAGCAAACATCTCCACCTTATCCGATGCCTCGCCAATCAAACTTTTTGTAGAGTTAACAAGTGAAAAAGTACGCCGCATGGCGTCGTACTCTAACCGAGGCATCTGATATGCATTTAATAATTGCAATGCCTCCTCAGTGACATCACGTCCATTTCGTGACAATTCTGCCACTACTTCTTCCAATAGTGAGACATTCACGACTTTGGCGTTGCGTAGTTTAATTTCGTTGATGATGGCTGTTAGTGCAGAGTCGGAATTGTGAGTTTGATCTTCACGGGAGAGGACGTTGAGTAGTGCATCGAGAGCGGAGGACTGGATTGTTAGGCCACGGGATTTGAAGATGCGAGTGGTGCGTTTGCGTGTTGAGGCTGCGGAGTTCATGGACGTGTATTTTGGGTGGTTTGCTGTGTTCTTTGTTCTGTGTCTGCCAAGTTCAGTCTGTTGTCTATCTGGGGGAACGGGGCGTCATTGTTTTATTTATACCCCACCCAGTTGCAAAAGATTGTTTTAGGGGGCAAACAACAACAATTTCGATTGTGACCTATCACAGCGGTAGTGTAGAGATCGGTAGTTCCGAAGATCACTCGCCCGCCAATCGCTATTCATTATTTTTGCCGGCGCGCCAAACATGACAATTGCACATACCTTACATGCAATCTCTCATGCAATGCAATCGTCAGTCCAGCACCATGTAGCACCCAGCTCTCTCCGTGGCATGGGAAAAGAAAATAGAATGGTAGTGTGAGGAAGAATTAGACCTTCACCTCGAAGGAGAGGATGAATCGGATGAAGGAGATGAAGAGAATTAGGCTATGCGTGAGCTGAATGCTGAGATGAAGAAGTTCTGCAGATGCTGCGACAATATGATCAAAGCTAATTCAATTCGTCAACAGTTGCCTTTGAAGTACGAGATTCGTGAGGTGACAGGCACCCATATGAAAGCATGTTCAGGTTGTGGCAAGACCAGTTGGACTTCTGACTTCTGATGATTACTTTGTGTTTGATAGAGATACACCGAGAGGTACTGATAAGTATTGCTTAGAGTTGCTTATTGTCGAGATTGGGAGGATGAAGAGGATGACATCACAAGTTATCGCATCCACGGTTACAACCAATCCCCCATAAGTAAATCCGCTCCTGGTTCGAGGGGTGGTCTTGGAGGTTTGTCGATCGCCGAGCGCAATCCAAGTTTACAAATCAAGAACAGGAACTGCGTCAGGAAAAATCATAATGCGAGGGGAGTCAGAACGAAGTTATGTCCTAGAATGATCAAATCATACTTATGCAGATACACATGAGGTATTCGCATTGGCAATGTTGTGCTTTCTTCCTGCAAGTCGTGACAAAACAAATTCACCGCTAAGTGATGAGGAAACGAACTCTTCATCAGAGGAAAATAGTGCTGACGACCAGGGAAGGAACAAAAGACAGCGAACCTAGTGTCTATCAAACTATTCAGAATGTGGACACAAAAAATAGGTTACACCTCAATATTAGGTTATCATAACCATGTATTCTAAACAAACTAAAAAATAAATTCTACATGTACCTCCCTCTCTTCATAGCTTGCACTCTTTACACTCTTCTTTTCCAAGGTACTTCACAAGAACATTATTGTACACGAAACACCCTACGCAAAAGCCTGCAGCGCTCTCCAACCATGTGAACAAGTTGCAGGTCAATGCGATAGCAGCGACGGCGATCTTGAAGGTTTCCTCACTCAGATTATCTTTGTATTGTACAATGATGAAGCATGATAAAGCAAGCATCAATCCAACTCCTAAAAATACGCATTAGTACAAGATCGAAGTTCGTTAGAAGAAACAGGAATAAGAGTCATAATGCACTTTGTCCATTGAAACTTACCCCATGCAAAACGTTTTGGATTGGCAGGCTTCCAGAGAGCCGAGGGCTGCAATACTACCGCAAGAAGAGTCGCAATAATGCCCAAAGGTGCAAAGGGCGTCAATCCAAAAAACATGCTTGTTACAAACTCCCATGAAACGATTCCAAAGATGATATTAACAAGAAGGAGATTCCTCATGTAGAACACGTTCATAATTGCTACCCACGTGATCACATTAAGCAATCCGGCTCTAATTCTGACAGCATGCTCATCCATGTACATATCACCTGGATGTAGCTGAGAGACATTCTTGTGTCCAAGTTGCCACCAGTTTCCGTGGATACCATGGATGAATAGGCGGTCCCATGCTGTAAGTGGAGCTGCCTGACGTTTCTCAATAGACCCCCACGGAAATCTTTCGAGTTTGGGGTCAAGGTCGAGTATTTCACGAGCATTGGAGACTACGAATGGCCCCTCTTTTTGAAAGTCCTTATTCTGGAGAATCATCAATGCTGGAATAGTCTTGAGGCCAAAGAGATCTCTCATTTGCGCCGTCTTGGAGAGATCATAGTCCATGACATCAATGCCTTTGACCTTCTTGCAGGACTCTTCGTAGTTTTGAGCATCTCGATCGTTCGAAACGAAGATGACCTTGGTTTTCTTAGCGTCAAAGGCAGGAGCTGCAGCGATGACTGAAGGAGCAAACTCTTTGCAAAACGGACAGTAGTTGGCTCCGAAAAAGAGAGCAATATATTCATAGCCATCGAAAGCATCGGGGATGGATGCATATGAGACTTCTTGAAGAGCCTGTTCGACGTCACCTCCCTTGGTATTCAGGCGTAATTCATTGCCAAAGAGTTTGATGCGCCAGTCGTTGGTGGTGTTGCTTGGATTGACCTGTTTTGTACTCATGATGTGATTGCTGTGTCTTGAATAATGGTTCTGATTATTTATGATTTATGATATTTTCAATTGAAATTTGTGAGCTCTTGACAATGAAAATGTGAGATGGTCGTGATTAGGCCTGGGCAAAATTTATAAGTCGATATGGCCAAATTTATAAGTGAATTTATA
>JALLPH010000053.1:0-36514 GCA_036939855.1 Cyclotella choctawhatcheeana
GAGACAATGGGACACCCCGGCAGCCATGATATGGATGCTATGGTCTGCACAGTCTCGACTTGGCCTAGTTATTGTCTGGGGATGCAAGACTGGTTTGACTGGGGTTGCAATTGCTCCTCACAATCTTCCAACAATATCACACGTACTATAATTCTTTCATGCTTATCATTTGATCTTCTTTTGTGGGTCCTCAATTTCTCATCGTCCCAGTTAATTCTTGGACGCTGTTGGGTGGAGTTTGTTCTTGTTTGATTATTTTTATGTGTATTTCTATCAAGTCACTTGCACATATCATCCTTCATGTTTTGGATCATGTCATTGATACTAGATGGTCTGTCCTATTCCATGTTCTGTCTGCGTAGCACAGGTGGTTTCGCAGTGCGATTTCTCGTCATGGGTAAATTTTGTTATTAACACTTTTTACTTTTTGTTGAGAGTCGATATACTATTGCACAGGTCTTGTTGAGGAGTTGATTTCAACTTCAGATATTGAAATGTCCCATATGGGTTGGGTCAATTTAGGGAATTTTTTATCTGGAAGTCCTGCTTTTATAATAGGATTTTGATAATGACATTTCATTCTACAGAGTTGAGACGCATGATATAATGCAAACACTTTTTTCTCTTATTATTTCTAGCTCCAGTTCATAGTCATAATTCTCCTTTGTTTTCTACATTCTGCTAATATCAACACTAGATTCAACAAATACACGCACTCTTCTAGGTCTTCCACCACTCCTTCCAGATTTTTCCGAGGCATGTTTGCTCTGGATGATGGAAATGGGCTCGGGTTCGGACGTCATGGAGTTATGTTCTGTCTCCATGACAGGAGCATTGAAGCTCCCTTGCTGAGGAATGTCAAATGACAATGGACCCATTGACGTCAAGTCAGAAAGATAAGATGTCAGACCTTGACCACAAGTAACAGATGCAGAATTTTGTGAAATAGTTTCAAGATAAGGTTCCTGACTTGAAATAGAACTTTCATCACATCCTTTTTTGTTGGTGCCAACTGCACCATCCGAAGAAAGGCCATACATTGTTGTTGTATATCTCGGTTGTGTACCCATCATGGATTCAACCGCAATGTTGTCATTGGCCTCAAGAGTTTCTGACACCAATGCGATATCATTCGTTGCAGATTGAAGGTCTTTGTATACAGTATCAAAAGTATCAAAATCCATATCTGGCATAGGCATGTAATCTAAACTCTGTGAAATACTGTCTAGTGATGATTCACATTGCTCCATTGAGTTCCGGATGCTGTAGTTGTCATAGCTAGATCTCATAGACAGACTTGATAGTCCTTCGAGGTAAGATTGCATACCAACACCCGATATTGATGAATCATTGCTAAGAGAATCCAAGTAAGAGCCCTTAACTAATGTGTCGATTGAATCTTCACGATATGATTTTGTGTATCTTGATCTCTCGCTAAATGATGCACCCTCGAAAGGGTTGCTACTAGCACTGAATTTAACAGACGACCCATTTCTAAGTGTGCTCTCTACAGCCACACTGACTCTAGCCCCTCCCGGTTTTGTCTGCGTGTATGATGATGCAGAAGAAGTTATTGTTTGTACCTCGAAGTCAGATTGTTGCCTTTCAGCCATATTAGCGTTCGATGACCGGAATGCGTAAGGCTGATCAGCATCAATTCTATTCTGCCCAGATTGCGTTGACACAAACTTTTGAGGTGTCGCCCCGATAACCCTCTTACGGTTCCTGTTGTGAAACCCCTTCGAGACTGCTGCAGCCAATGTCCCACCCGCAAGTCCTTTGTAGAAGGCGTCTGGACTTTCAATGCGAGAGACAGGGAAAGTTCTTGAATCCTTTCTAATGACCGTTGGAAATGTCGTTGAATCTTGATAATACTGTGTCGTAGGATATTCTATTCCCGATGTCTTTACAGCCGAAACTTCTGCAGGTTGATGTGGGAGTTTTCTAGGTTCTTCTCGCTCAATCTCATCCTCCTCCAACACAACTGTAGGCTCAGGCCTATCCTGAAGCGGTAAATGCTTTGTGTTCGATGTAGTTTGAGACAGAGCATGCTTGACAGGTGGAAAATCATCGTTACTCAGTGGTATGTTCTCAGGAATAATCGATGCACCTGGCAGAGGGGCTTGAGGTGATATCAAACTTACTGCCTTTGGAGCATTTTGCTCTGGCTCACTTATTACCTCCTTTACAAATGTGGAATCAAACTTGGATTTAAGGCTCCTTAGTGACACGCCTCCAAACATGAAGCGGCCTTTTCTCGACGATGATTCTTTCAACGGCGGATCGAAACCAGATTCCACGTTTGAATACAATCTTTCTTTTGGATACATTTTGGTATCATAATCATATATACCATTTGTGCCTCGAGAGAATTCTGATGACAGCAGTGAGGACGAGCTTGGGACTGCACTCTCACCAAAATTCATTGTTTGTTCATTTTCATTTGTCGAGTGCTCGTTCTCCCATAATACTGCGTTATTGCTAGAAGAGGAAAAACCATCTACTGTATCATACACTTCTGTTGTTGCTGCATTTGCAACTCCATCATTGAATTCAAACACCGAGTTTCTAATGCTTTCAGAGGACAGATTCTGGCTCGATCTCGCAGTAGTTAAAAAGGAAGAGACACCCGGATTCATAGCAAAATCTCGTCCAGATGGCAAAGCTGATACATCAGCAGAACTACCTATAGCAGCAAATGTACTCAATCCCGCAGCAGTGCTCAAAGCTTTCTGTGTTCTTTTTCTTCTGCGTTCTTCTCTCTGCCTCGATTGTAAGTCGTTCAATGCTTCTTCCTCTTTTGGTTGTCGTTTCATCATGCGATCTCGAAGCAAGCCCAAAGAAGATAGACCTGCAAGAGATGCTGCCGCCGGTACCACTTGATTGATTTCATTGCCATCCCATGATCCATTATTTGTATCAGAAACTACGAAATTAATCAATGAGTGGATTTATTAATACAAAATCTAATATGAATACACACATAGAGCAACTTACTTCCATTCTCTTGAAAAAAATCATCCATCAATGCCCCTGTAGCGAGTCTATTTTCTCCCCTCCGAAAAGCCTCTTGACGGGAAAAGACTTCCAAGCTATCAAGTAATTCCTGGCTACGCCTACTTGAACTCGCTTGAAATTGGAGCAGTTTTTGCTCCATAATTTCCAATTCTTGGTTGAGGGTTGACTGGAAATTGAACGAATATACTTTCTGCGGCTGAGATTGCTGTCCCTCTTCGTTCATGTTTCCTTCATTAGTGAAGTACGGTTGATAAAATTGCTCATCCATCATCCATAATTGGGAGCATGATGGCGCCATGTGGCCATTCAGACGGGAGAACCGTAAGCTCAGCGCCCACACTGGATGGAACATTGACATTATCACCAATAGCATAGCAGCGCCATGTTGAACTCGCAGGTAGCAAGCAGCACGCATTGAACACGACGTTGATGGCTCCATATTCTATTTCATTAGATTGTTATCCAAAAGAGTGGGGTAGTGGGGTGATGGGTGAGGGGTGATCTGGGGTGATAGGTGATAGGATTCGAGGTTACCTACCATAGGTAGGTCTAAATAAAAGTAGTAGTTTAGATTCATTGTATATCTTTTAGTTGAGTGTACAAGATCATAAAAGCTCATCATATGAAAATGAGTAGTGCAGTAGTGCATTTACATTGCGTTGCATCGTTTTTAGCTAGTGTTATGGGGCATGCATATCAACAGTAAATCTGTAGAGAGAAAATCCAACTATCATCAATCATGGTTTCCCATTCTTCGCATTTTCAATGGACTCGAGATAAGTATCAACCTTTGCAATAAATGACATGGCTGCTTTCACATCTCTGTTAATCAAGGTAGTATTTTTGCTGTTCTTCTTCTTTTCGAAACTTTCAGGTGTTGCATTTTTCCAAAATCGACCCATTATGAATCTGAGGTAGTCAATGCATGCCAATTGATATTGTCTCCATGCAACATCTCTAGGAAATACCCAATGGTCTTTACGGCCTTGATTGATTGCATCCTCTAGAGCGATAATGTATTGTTCTACCAAGAACTCTTCTTGCCCATTTTCCAAGTCAGCTGGAAGTATGGCATGAACAATATGCATTGCGACGTCAGACATGCCGAAGCCAATTCCAACGCAACTGAAGTCGATCATGATTGCCCCTTTGCTACTAGGTGCATTGCATTCAGACACACATTCTTCTTGCCTCGATGGTAAAAAGACATTCTGAATAAGTAGATTGATTACATAACCTGAGTTGAAGTGTATGATGCTGCGAGATAACATTTCTAAATTTGGGCACATGGATATCACTCACCATTGCCTTGTAATCACCATGCACCAATGTAGCATATTCATCATTTACTCCAGGACTTAATTGATCCGAAATATATTCCGCCATGTCATAAACTCGTTGTCCCAAAGCCACCACACTTTCTTTTTCTAAAATTCCAGTCTCATCCAAACCTTTAAAGCTATTTCTGAATGAATCCCAGCTTGACACAATATTCTCCAATTCTTTTGGATTGCGGAATTTCAAGTGATACGAGCCACCTGCATTGGATAATCGATTGGATACTTGTGTCAGCAATGGAACATTACCCCATGCAGAAGCGTGGAGACGAGCTACTGCATCAAGACACAATATAGACTCCTGAACGGATATCGGAGACGTTTGATAGTATCCATGGGATGGCGAAAGAGATTGCAAGAGAATATGCCCACCCTTGCCATGAAGATTTTGTTTCAGATTCTCTTCACCGATGGAGGGAGGAGCATTAACGGTTGTTGCAGATGAATCTTCATCAACTAACCCCTCGAGATCATAATCTGCATGATGGCATATAGGAATCATATCTCTTAGACCCAAATCGTCGCCTTCACCAACAAGCAAAGGGACGAACTCGTTGTAAAACCTAACCTCCGTGCGCAAATACACCAAAGTTCTCCTCATATCGGTCCAGCTTTTATGCATATACGCACTGGCCAAGACACGTTTCAAGAACAATTCGGTTTCATCAAACTCAATATCGGTGCCATCATCATTTACATCAAGCACCCTCTCTCCCTCCGAGACCGAGCTAGAGTGACAAGCGAGGATACGTGTCCCCTCCGCATTGCCTTGGACTATGTTGTCTATATGCGAATAGGATTGGACCGTGGGGATTGCATGCGAGAGTATCGGGAGGAGATCGATGGATGGGTCAGCCATTTTGAACCCGTGGGTATGTGACAGACAGGAGGACAGATGAAGAAAGTATAAATAAGAAACAGAGGTCTCAAATAGATGGAGAAAGGGCATCACCAGAAGTTGCGAAGATTGTACGACTATCGTGAAGGTGGATTTGGATTGTCACCTTTTTTTGCGCAGCCTGTTGCTGTTTGCTGACTTTTTCCTTTTTTGCTGGCTACTCTTAGATCTTAGAGAGACGAAAGGGGTGCTCTTCGGGAGTCTTTGGTAGAGAGCTGCCGTTGAGAAAACAAAGAAGACAACGAAGAGGAAAAACCTTAATTTTAGATAAAAAATAACCGACGAGATCGACAGAGAAGATTCGAGCTTCGACCATCATCACCACATTAGTCGTGGGATAGAAGATCGTATGCCGATAGAAGACTCACTGTCACACTTCTGTGAGGCAAACAAACCCTTCAAGCAATATAAACGTCAGGATGACGGCTTGCTATCTGTGGCAATGTAAATAAGAAGACTGACTCATTGATGACGTTAATGAATATTAGACATTTTAATGCACGGATGGAAATAATACGGGAATGCTCCTCCTGAAATAGGAAGTTGCTGCAACAGCAGCACAGCAGCACAGCAGCAGCGTACACATAAATTCTTTTCTGCAAAGATTCACATCATGAATTTCAACAAGTTAGCAATCCTTACTGCCACGGCGTATACTGTCAATCCCTCCGCTGCTGCCAGTATCTATGATATTGCCAGCACCTCTGACGGGTTTGGTACTCTGGGTAAGATGCAATAGGAACGGCTTTCTTTCATACTTTTGATGCTATCTGAGATTGCATACTAAAACTTTTTTGTCTGAATTCACAGCTGCTGCTGTCGATGCTGCTGGATTGGCTGACGCATTGTCAGGTGATGGAACTTTCACCGTGTTTGCACCCGTGGATTCAGCATTTGCGGCGCTACCCAAAGACCTTCTCGATAAGCTCCTCGATCCCATTTGGCAGCCTCAGCTTCAAGATGTCATTTTGTATCACGCCCTTGGAAGCGAGGTCAATTCGTCAATGCTTTCAGATGGACTAACCGCCACCACTCTCAATGGGGAGGACATTGTGATCAATCTTGACCCTGCTCGTGTCAATGACATGTCAAACATCCTCATTGATGAGGGGCTTGTAGATGTCGATGCATCCAATGGAATTGTTCACGGGGTTGATGCTGTGTTGGTCCCAACGTCTGTCGAATCAAATATTGTTGATATTGCAGCAGGGAATGATGATTTCTCTACACTTGTTGCGGCTGTGACGGCAGGTGGCTTGGCGGAGGCCCTCTCTGGCGAAGGTCCTCTGACTGTGTTCGGTGAGTACAGTACATTTTTTGTTCTAGCTGATTATAATATGTACTACCACAAACCTTGTGCTCACAATAATGTGTCTTTTTTTCAGCTCCAACCAATGAAGCATTTGCGAAACTGCCAGCGGAAACACTGGAGTCGCTGCTTCTACCCGAGAATAAGGATATGCTCGTCAACATTCTTCAGTATCACGTAGTGTCTGCGAATGCGCACAGCTCCTCTCTTGAAAGCGGTGACGTCCCAACCCTAAATGGAGACTCAGTAACAATTGATGTATCAGAAGACGGTGTTAAGGTCAACGATGCTATGGTTGTGACGGCAGATGTCATTGCCTCCAATGGAATCATCCATGCGATAGACACTGTTCTTATGCCTCCTGATGATTCTCCTGCTGATGAAGATGACACTGTTGAAGTAACACCTGAGAGTGAGGCTACTCAGAGCCCAGGTCCAATTTCAGTTCCTGTTCCAGCTCCGGTCCTTACTGCGACACCCACTATCAGCACTACAGAAGCTGCTGAAACTGCTGGAGAAACATCTGCCAGTCCAGTCCGTGTTCCGACTGCGATGCCTTCTTCTAAAGTGACTGAGTCTGAAGGTTCAGGAGCATTTACATATGGTATTTCCATGTCTGCTGTTGTCATTATTCTTTCTGCAGTGGCAATCTTCATGTAAGATGTAGTTTCATGGTGGGAATTGTTTATTAAAATAAACCGTTCATTTGTTACATTTTACCACCTCCTTAACTCCATACTTGAACTACTAATATGATGGTTGGATGAGATATGAGATATGTCTGGATGTATGGAGGTATGGTGTAGAAAAAAAACTGAACCACAGCAAACAGCAAACCACAGGGAACAAAAAACAAAAGGAACAATAGCAACAACAACAATAACAAAAACATTAACTTCTGCAGAGAAAAGAATTACCTAATGGAGAAAGGGATCGCCCAAACCTCCTCCCTCTCTCAACTCTATACTTCCCTCGCACCGCACCCCCCACAAATTCACCAAGCTTGCATATTAACTGTCCTACGCGTCGTTGACAATATTCTATCGGGCCGCTGTCGATCCAATGCGAAGCTGCGTAAAATTAAAGTAGCAAATCCAGCCTTTTGGAAACGAGCCGGACAATGGGATGGATGCCTGTCGTTGCTTGTCGATTGCGGCTTTACTGCGGTGGGAGAGGGGGAGAATGGCGGCCCGCTGCATCTAAAGTTCGAGAATGAAGACGACGAAAGCAGAGATAAGTTACTGAGGGGAAGGGATGAGTTAGCGAAGTTTGCTGTAGAGAAATTGGAATTCCCGATTCATATGTTGCCTGAATGTCCAGTGCAACGAGAGATTAATGCAACATGCAGTTTGAGTCAGGAGGTATTGCAGGCGTACCGAGAGCCAACTTCACAAAATGCAGAGCTCGATCCAACATTATTTACTTGTGATGTGCATGAGAAATCAACCAAAGTAGATCAATCCACGCTGAGCACAACGTCAAACTCAACTGATAAAAATCGATTGTCTACAAATCGTTCACCCGCAGCAATATCTGTCAGTGCCGAAAGCGTAAACAATGGAAAAGACAAAACAAATCACTCCTACGTTCTTGAATCTAATTCACGCGAAGATGATTCGAATAAGAACACCAAGCTGGACGAAATCACATTAGACGACGCCACAGAGGAAAGAATACCAGACCAAACAACTACGGCATCTCTAGAACCGAACGCAGTAGATGGCGATACCACAATTGAACTCTCTGAAGATTCACCAGAAAGAGCAACTGAAAACCATTGTGGTGACATTGCACACCTTGAAGTCCCATCAGAACAGCAGATGGCGGAATCTCAACCAGATGAAATGGCTGAATTGCTCACAGAAATAGACAATGAGCTTAGTGATGATATCCTTCATGTATCGTCTGCTCTTAATGATACACAAGAAGCTGCAGTGATGACAATTACGGCAGCCCTAGAAGCACCAACATTATTGGAGAAGGAAACTGATACAAATCAATCAGATAAAGATAAGACATCTGAAATATCTCAAGACACCATGAACACCGTGAGCGATGACAATCTAGATATATTATCTGATTTTAACGAGAATCAAGTTGAGTTAAACCCAAATGAATCATCCAATTTCATAGAATTCAACGAACAGCCTGTTGACCAGAGCAATGCAGGCATGAGGTTGAATGATTCAGAGATTCGTGCAACCCACGCTATGATGAATATTGTAAACAATGGTTCAGTGAATGAGCATGATGCTACACAGAAAGAATCAAGAGTTAATATGGCCGAGAAACAGCTTTTCGGTGATGACAATCAAACAATTCACACTGAATGCAGTTTGTCGGCAACTGATAAAGAAGCGTATCAATTATCACTACGTGATATCCCTTTGCCAGAGGGAGAATTCGCATCATCTGATGAAGATGAAATGAAAGCTTTTTATCTAGGCTTTGAACTCTGCCACAGATTGTTGATCTCACTGTGGCATGTAGAACCATTTTTTTCATCCGGGCAACCACAGAATATCACCACAGGCCTCGCAAATGTTAAGTCTTGGTCAAAGTGTGATTCTTCTACTACTGAAAAGGAATGCAAAAGAGAGGACGAGGCCAATTCTATGAGTTCTGAACCTTCTCTCATAGTGCCCTTAGCCGTCGTTTACAAGGCATGGTCACACCTTCTGAATTCAAAGTCCAACACTGCCTCTCAAGCTCGTGCAATTTACTCTTGGATTGTATCAAATCATCCAAATTCGGCAACCCTGCATGGTGTTCCCAACCCAGAATCTATTCTTTGCTGCAATGCCAGCAAGGAAGACATTGAAATCTGCAATTATGTGTGCTTTTCTTTAAACACATGTGGTCTTGTTTCAATTTATGGAGCTGATATCATTGCCTTTAGTGAGAATGTGGCTTCGGATCTGTCATTCTTTATAGGGGCTAAACAACGATCATGTAGTATCCACGACGAGAAATCAATCATGTTGGACCAGCATTTGTTAAACGAGTGTCATAGTATTTTGGCGGATACAATGCTACCCAATATCAATACATTTCTCAACAAAAACGACCTCAGCCCCGACGAGAGCATCTCATTGTGGTACTGGTGTCGATATTCTATTCTTCATCTTTTATCCTCCGGTAAACTAGACGAAGCCGAGCAACTTTTGCTAGACAAACAATTTGCTAGGGCACGTCTGAAAAGTATAGGGATTCCCCATGCTGTTCTGACAGTTTGCTCGGAATGCGCAAGAATGACAACACTTAAGCCGGATTCAAACACACAACTGCAGGTAGTTAGTAGCAGATCACAAAATTCCACTTTGACAAACATAAAACCACAGAGACAAAGCCGCGTTCGTTCTCTCTGTAATATGTCCGCAGCATTGCAGGATTATGCGAATAACATCTCTGCTGTTTTCAACACTCGTGGCTTCAAGAAAGAGCTAGGGTCATGCTTTCAAAAGCTTGGAGAATCAATCGGTATCACAGGAGACAGTATTGCAGAAGAAATAAATCAATACGAACAAGCTCTTATGCTCAGACTTGAGGCATACGGCGATAAACAGGATCACGAATCTGTTGCAGACACACTTTGTAGGTATTTTGTGTTGCAAATTTCATTAATCACATGAACAGAAGCTTAACAAGCTATTTCTTTTCTCCCTGCCTCAAGATGCCCTTGGCTGCTGCTATCAAAGATTACATAGCAACATTAGGGCTCAAAAGTATTACGAACAGGCATTGAAAATATACAAGTTAACACTTGGGTACGATCATCCGTGCATTGGTAGAGTGCTCCATAATATAGGGTACGTTCGTTGTTTCAATCAATGAAAGTCAGTATCATTGCTTTTTCCTTTCTAATAAACAATGGACTTTCAATAAACTGTACATCAAATAGCATAATGTATGCCACCCAGGCGAACTATGGTGTTGCAATGAAGTGCTTGGTAAGTCCCTTCTGATATTTGGAATTACCAAGAGTCCTCTCCTGCTCACTGTTGTCCATCCTCGCAGAAAAAGAGCCTATCGATCAGAAAATCTGCTTTAGGCAATAATGATATATCTGTTGCCGACAGTCTCTGCTGGATGGGCAAAATTCACCGAGAATTGAAGGAATTCAATGAGGCCCGCACGTGTTTTGTTGATGCCCACATTATAAAAGTTACATTGCTGGGAAAGAATGACCAAGAATGCAGCGAAGTCTTACACAATCTTGGCATCATTTGCTGTGATCTTCAACTATATTCACAAAGTCTATCTTATTTTAAAGACGCCATGCTGAGTCGACGCTCAAATATTCGAAGCCCTCATGATGCCGAAAGATTGAATGATCTCTGTGAATCACTCAATGGTATAGCAAATGTATACAGGCTGACAAAAAGCTTTGAAAGGGCAATTCAATTTACTGAACAAATACTAAAACGACAGCAAACAATTTTAAGATCTATTGGAGCAGCCAAGCTTATACGTACGTATGAAGATTTGGTGGCGCTTACAAAGTTAATAGCCCGCGATGAGTCATCTGGTGATTTAGATAAAGTCAAGTTTTCTAAGGTGGGAATTTACCTAGTTGATATCGGGAAATTATACGACCATAATATGAACAAACCTACCAAAGCATTGCTGTATTATCAAGAAGCGCTAGATGTGTTTAAAGAAGTCAATGACAACAAACATATCATACATTGTTTGACATTGATGGGGATACTTTATACGAAATCTTCGAACGAGAAAGCTCTTACTCTCTTCAGCAAGGCATTGGTCACGACTCTTAGGGATGGCGCGACACGTCAGTCGAAACGCCACGCAGATTTACTTCATCATATAGGCAATTGTCAGGCTAAGAAAGGTGAGAGATAACAGATGCCCGGTGTGCTTTATCTTGCCGCAGGCAATACACTCTTATTTTCTTTATTTTATATAATTAGGGGACTATATAAAGTGTGTGGTGACGTATCGTGATAGTCTTAAATTGAAGAGTTCGTTTCTATCGCCATCAGACATATCTATTGCCAAAACCCAGCATTGCATCGCCTTGGCTCTTCTTCAGGTCGGTGATACAGATGAAGCCCTGAAATATTTCCAGATGTCTCTGAAATCAAGAGAACAACTCGGCGTTGACCACTTGGATGTTGGGCACTCTCTTCATAACATCGGCAAGATATACTTTCAACAAGGGAAAATAGACGAATCAATTGAGTGCACCAAAAGAGCTCTCAATATTAAGAAGTGTAAGATGATTGAACCATCATCATCTCTGGCAGAGACTCAGCATATTCTTGCTTCTTGCTACGTAAAGAAGCAAAGGTATTTTGAAGCAACTCCACTCTTAGAATCTGCTCTCTCAGTTTACAAACAATCCAGAGACTGCGACTTAATGCAAAGTGACGTATTAGATTTGCTTGGTCTCACGTACGCACGTACTGGAGATACCAGAAAGGCTATATCCATGTATGAAAATAGCTTAGCTATTAAACGGTCGAGACTTGGGCCAGACGATATAGCTTGCTCCAATGTACTCCTTGAAATAGGTAAGTTACTTGTCTCGAACAACGACCTTGAGGAGGCACTGATTACCTTTCGAGAAGCTAAAAGGCTCCATAAGATCCATTATCAAAAAGACAACCTGAAAAATGCAGAGATGTTAACGCAAGTTGGGATCGTTCAATATCGCCGACTCAAACATGATGTGTCATTGAAATGTTTCATGGAAGCTCTTCGCATGAGGCGTTTATTACTTGACGAGGGTTCAAGTATGATTGCCGAGACCTTAACTCACCTTGGTCGTGTCTACCAAGCTACATACGATCATAATGCTGCAATTACATGGTAAGCAGATTGTTCTTCTTTGATATGCGGACAATTACCGTTACATATATGTACTCATCAATACACCAACAGCTTCCTACAAGCTTTAGATATCAAACAAGATGATGACACGGAGCATGAAATCAAACATCTCCTTGGATCTTCGTATCTTTTTGAACAATTGGTATGTCCAAGGGTTATATTTTCCATTGTTTGGTTTTCCAACCCTTACTGATCATCTCACATTCTGATCTATATATTCATGCATAGTATGAGGATGCAGCCAATTGTCTTGAGGCATGTCTCGACTTTCAAGAGAGAACCCGAGGCAAAGAATCGGACGAGTGGATTTCAATTGCGTTTGATCTCGTTACTGCCAAACTGAACTCGAAAGGGAAGAGAGATGGTGCTCTAAATCTACTTGAGAGTTGCATCTTTCTCGCAAAACAAAACCGCACCGAAATTTTTCACGAGCAACTAGCTAATGCCCTATTTCAGTACGGTAAAGTGTGTTCAGAAAGAGATGAAAGGACCCAAGAGGCGTTAGCATATTTTGAGGAATGTCTTGACCTCCGAAATCAGAGAGATGGAAGCGCAATTGAAAAATCTGACGTGCTGTTTGAAATCGGTCTGATACACGAATCCAGTACCAAGTACCGTGTAGCTCTCGAGTTCTATCAAGAAAGTCTAACACTCCGACAATCAGTAGATGCTCATGATGAAAGAACAGCTGACTTACTGTTCAAGTTAGGCGAAGTCCATCGACTACATGGACAATTTGACATTGCTTACAAAAATCTCACGATTGCCCTTGGATCATATTACACAACATTGGGAAAAAAGCATTTGAGTGTAGCAAATACATTTCATTCTCTAGGTTATGTCTGTGGTAAGTAGTTTATATTCCAATTTCTGGTCAATCTCTCTGAATACTTATGGATATATTTAAACATTTTTGCTTGTATTATATATTTGATGTTCCATTAGATGCAAAAGGCGACATGATGGATGCGATAAAGAATCACAAGATGGGTCTTGCAATACGCAAAATGAACTTAGGCAGCGATCACCCGAAAATCGCATCTAGCCTTGACGATTTAGCTCGAGTCTACCAAAAGTTAGGAGATAATGAGAAGGCTCTCAGCTGCTTACAAGACGGTCTAAGAATACGGAAATTAGATGGCGATGGCAATACTATGGAAGTAGCCACAAATTTGTTTGCCATGGGGATCGTTTTTGCAGCATGTTCTAACAATTCAAAGGCATCAGAATGCTACGATGCATCATATGATATCAGCTCTCGAGAAGGCAGTGATCCGCAGCTTGAAGCACAGACACTTCATCAAATTGGGTGTATACTGGCGTCAAAGTGCGAGTATAAAGCGGCACTTTTGAAATGGAGGACAAGTCTGAGTAAGTATAGAGACGCGGGTTTACCAGACAATCATCATGTAGTTGCATGCACTCTAGGAAACATTGAAATGGCTGAAAATGTATTACGTTCAAGCTGAGCACCAAGATCAGGACGATTGCTTCGAAGAAAATTAATCTAAAAGCTGACAATAAGACGATGCGAACAACGGTTCAGGGCCTATGTACAATGTACGCCGGTCCAGCTCGCCACTATGAATGAAATGTGTTGTAAGAGAAATTAAATACTCAATGGTGTCCTCAAATTGATAACTATAAGATATATTTATCTCACGCACTGTATCTTTGCCGAAAGAATGTGAACAGTTTTTGCCCCGTAACAGGACCAACCATTGACTTTAGCTCATCTCTGGACATTTCAGCAAGCTCTGCAATTGATTCACATTCACTCATGATTTTTCTGGCACTTGCTGGAGTAATACCGGGCAAACGGAGAAGCATTCTTTGTGCTGTCTCGTTTTTGTCATCGTTATCCTCGTCATCGTCGTTGTATCCTTCTGCCCCAAACAATATTTCATCCAACGAATCATTGTTACCTATCTCAACTGCTTTATCTACATCTACCTCCTCATGATTACTGAATTTCATCAAATACCAACACGTGTAATTTAACCATCTCTGTCTCGTATGGAAGCAAGAATAACATTTACACTGAGTGGACACACCTTTTTAACTTCTTAAAGACTTTGACAGTCTCGTGGGGAGATCGCGACCACAAAATTCGAAGCTTGGGGAAATGCATAGTTAACTAAACACAATTTGATGATGCACAGTTAGACGTCAAACCAGAGGAACACAGCAAGTCCCGAGAAACAATTACTTAGCACCTACCAAAGCCAATTTGGAGCAAACTGAATCCATTTTAATGTCGCCGCCAAGGTCATTTCTAGATTGTAGCTCAAATGTTTTGTCTGGGTCAAACCTGAAAGAAATTCGATGAGAACACCGGGAAGGAAACGCTGTTAGATTGGTATATAACATAACTCACTCGATTAGCAGACACGGACATTTGTAGTACTTTGACATCGATTCAGCCTTTGTGAGTATGATAACGGTGAGCAATGGTATTTCTTTCAATCATTACCATAGCAAAGTAAATCAAACTTGGCTCACCTGTGAGTAAAGTCTCCCAGATTGGAAACTGCCAAATAAATCACTAATGCTTTTTCTCTCAACACAGTGGACATTGGAGAGTACGAAGTCGCCAACAGTTAGAGTCACAGGAGCTAGCCGCATACCTTCCTGATGCAATATTGAAGGTAACGAGGATCTGAATTCTCTGACGTCGACGGCAATATCTCTTTTTTCTTTGTGATTAACGCGTTTGCCACCTCCAGTACGCGTGTCCATTGACAATGGCTTGATCACAAGGAAGGCCAGGCGTGAGATTCATATACGTTTAATCATGGAAAGTTGGCAAAAAATCGTCTCACCAGCGACCCACCAGCATACGACCCACCAACACCACCTCCTGCCTGTTGCATTTCTTGCGATGTAAAATGATTAAAAATCGGCATTGAACTTGGCATTCTCTTCTGATGATCTATCAAGCGATCAAAAGCCTTCTTCTCTCTCTCTAAAGTTTGTAAGAAATTTGATTCTTCCACGCTCGACTGATACAAGAGAAAAAACACCTCAAGCTTGTCTTCAGAACCATTCATGGCATACAAGGCATTGGAGTAGATTTCCAAGGCTCGAACAAAATTGGGTTCAGAGTCATATAAAATTACGTATGCTGGCATTGTGTCTCGCAGTAATAGCTCGGCTTCTCCATCATCGAGCTTGTCAAAGGACTGGATGATTAGGTTCAAGCCTTCCACAGGCTTTACTTGATAGCCAAGGTCCATGTCATCATCAGAAGATGAGACGTTTTCACTGGACTCATCGTCATAGCCATCATGTCGGTGTGTAGCAGCAGTTTCACAAACAATATCTATCTTTGATTCTTCAAGCAACTCATCCATCTGAGCTCTATTTCTGATTGCATCTGCATCAACAACGCCTCTTGTCCTCTCACTGGTTATTTTGTCATGTCTTCTTTTCCTACCTCGTTTGCGATCCTGCTCTCGAAGACGTTCGTTCAAATCTACAACATTTTTATCTGCAAAGTCATTCTCTAACAAAAGCCTCTGCTCTTCATTCAATGATTCAATACCTCCATTGACCGATCGTAAGATGGATTTGGTCTTTTCGTTTACAATCTTGAGATACCTTCTCCACTTGTCCTCCATGGCAGCATCCTTGCCTAAGGAGATATAAGATTGGAGTGAACGTAGAGTGTATCCGTCCTTGACCATCATTAATACATTGGCACCGCGTAAACTATCGCATGATTCATTTTTGGCATCCCATCGATTTTGAACCTCGGTTAGAACTTGCTGCACAAGCCTTTCTTTTGGAGACTCTTCTAACACACGTTCCAGCCTGCCAGCTGCTTTACCATTAGAGGGTTTGATGCGATACACTCGTTCTTTGGCAAGTTCAAACAGTCTTTCTCCAACCTTGTCCACGATCCAGCTTGAGTGACCGAGGCTGCGTGCTTTGATACCCTCCAGAGTTCTCCAGAACGATACGCAGTCACTTTGAATCAGATGATAAAATAACTTTCGCAAGCTTGTCAAATCCGAAAGCCGCTGTTTCACATCGGGAGACAGTCTATGCCAATCTCCCTGCAACTGACGATTTATAATCATGTCAAAGTTTGTGGACACAATCTTCTTGATGTCAATTTCCCATTTCTTATTACTGCTGGAACCATTATTTTTGCCATCTACATCTGTTTTTCTTGGCACACCACCAGCATCATCACGAAACAATTCCGAAAAATCCACCACGGGACATTTACTCCTTAAATCTCTCATACAAGCACGTACAGCTGCAGCAATGGCACCCTGTATCCTCTTCATACTCTCACTCAACTCCACATGCAATTCCTCCACATGCGGTGGATGCTTCTCCAACTCCTCGGCTATAGATGAATGGAATCGTGGATAGAGATACAATTTGGGTACCTGAATTGATTTCATAATCTTGTCGACTTTGGCAAATCCCCGAACCAATGCAGAAGCATCATCACTAAAGGCTTTAATGAAGCCCCGATTATTGCCAAAGTGATACTTTTGTCCTCTAAAAATTCTCAGTATGAATGCTTCCGTGCTGGCGTCATTGACCTTTTCGGCATGTGCTATTAGCATCCCCTCGATATCTTTGGGACTAGCCGTGCCATTGAGTAAGTCGACAATAAGTATTCGTGACGTGATGACGAAGAGTCCTCCGCGTGCGTACAGCAGTGATCGATCTTTTGTTTGTCCCGATTCATTGGTGATGAGTGTTGGAAGTTGAGAGGTGGGAGTGCCCCATGATGAGAGTGTAGACAGTAGAATGGATCGTTCGTTGTCACGTAGGTTTAGTATAAAGATCAGTGGTGGCTTCTTATTGGCCTTTCGTATCTCTTTTGCGTCATGATTGTTTGGATATCGCTTTCCATCAGCATCAAATGTATTGTTATTGGCAGCAGCATCTTCTTCTTTAATGTCATATTCATCGGCATAGCCATCGGGATCACCATAATATCTACAAAAGGCTGCCAGTAAACCAAGCCAGCCCAATCCACGTCCCAATACAACCAAGCCATCTTGAGTGTACAAGTCAGAGAATGCTTCCGAGAGATAGGATGGAAGTTGTGAGTGGAAATGATTGTTTAGGAGTGATGCTGCTGTTGCTGGCTGCTGCTCCTCCTTCTCGTTATTTGATGGGTCATCATTCAGGCTGCTGCTGACTTTTGTGCGAGGTCTCTTGCGGCTTGACAGTGGCATTGTTACTTCTGACTTGTGATTGACGATTGACGTCAAAAGAGAGGAAAAGTCGATGAGACTACAGATCTAGCGTTTAGTAGAGAAATAATTCATTTTCTTACGGTACAGTACCTATTTTAGCCCCCTAAAAACGTTTCACAATCTTCATCTTTGCCTCGCAACTCGCAACTCGCACTAAAATCAAAAACAATGTCACGCCGCGTGATAATTGAAGACTCTGATGACGATGACAACGATGGTATGCTAGGACAGTACGCCCCCTTCCTCAAACCATCCGGCCAATCCTACGTCCTTGACAAAAACCGTCAAGATGACTTCATCAACCTCATCCCCACCTCACGTGCCGGCATCACCGAATATCAGATGCACGCCATCACGTCAGCACTACGTGCCTGCGAAAAGAAGATACGCATTAAATTATTCCGCCAGAACAAGGCCGAGATTATCTTTGGTTCGTGGTGGGATTACTCCCTGACCAAACTGGGAGATGATGTCAATAATGAGAATGTCAAAAATTTATTGTTGGAGATCTTGAACTTCTCCACGGTGCTGCAGGATACAATCAAGAACAAGACAGATTTGAAAAAGGCCAAGGATAGGATGAGGGTGGATTTGGTCAAACAGTTGGAGGCCACAAAAACGGTTATGAGCAACCTCAATGGTCTGGACGAGATCAAGGCACAGCTTGTTTCTGTGGAAGATCATTTTCGAAAGGTTTACCAAGTTGAGATTGGTGCCTCTTCTCCTTCAGAGCCTGCAAATTCAGCCGTAGCACCGTCACAATCAGCAGCAGCAGCAACACAGTCAGGAGGTATCAGCAACGGTTCAAATAATGCAGCATCTCAAGATAAACCCAAGGCAGCTGCTCCAAGCACTTCGGGCACAACCACAACATCCGAAGATCGAAAGGCTGCAGCAGCACAAAAGAGATTGGAATCCATGAAGAAGACACAAATGAGAAGGGTTGGGGTAGTCGCGAGTTCACCTGCCAAACCCTCGCCTGTCAAACCTTCAGCGAATGATGGTGGATGGGGTACGCATGCTCCTGCTCCTGCTGCGGCAGCTGCCAATAATTCATCTGCTGCTATTGATGGTGGTGGATGGGGCACTCGGGCACCTGCACCGGCGTCGAGCCGCAGTAATAGTGCCTCTGCAAATGGTGGTGGTTCGATCAAACAAGGATCAGCTTCTGTACCTCCTCGAAGTACTAATTCTTCTTCGAATGACGGTGGTTGGGGCAGACACAATTCAGCTCCTCCCGCACCCGGTAATAATAGTGCCTCTACGAACAATGATGGAGGATGGGGACGACATGCTGCGCCAGCTCCCGCACCCGACAGCAACTTTGAGCCAATGTTCCCCGGCGACGACGGCAGCCCCGATGGTTGGGGTAGACGACCCAATTCTAATCCCGAACAATCGACTGAAACGAAAACAAGCAAAGTTCCAGAAAAAGATAAACCTTACAGAATGTGGGGTCCGGCGAATCGGAAGATAGCACCGTACCCCGAATCAAGCAGCTCCTCAAGGAATGACTCTCAGACAAACCAATCAAGGTACACTGCTCGCGAGCCGGAGACGAATCGTTCTTATCAGGGATCGAGTCAAGGACTGAATGAATCTCGAAACAATGTTGCTCATGATGACAAGCCGAATCATCAGCAATCGAACTATGGTTCCACTGATCGTGCGTCGAATGGCTATTCGAGCATGGCTGGTTCTGTTTCTCAATCCACTCGCCAACCATCAAATTACGGTTCCTATGAGTCGTCACGAAATGATGCACACGATTCTCGTTCCGATCGTCAACCATACTCTGGATCCAATGATCGTGTCAGCAGCACATACGATTCCCAATCTAACCGCCAATTCCCTGGTAGTTCGGTTACTGAACCCTATTCACATGGGGGAAATATCCGCAACAATCAACCAGTGGGGGGCACTGGTTCAACAGTGGGAGGTAGTACTGGCTACCATAGCAACAATAACGACCCGCAGCAGCGGGATCAATATGTGTCTCGTCGTGATGACACTGGGTACTCTCGTGGCAATGAGACCCCCCGACCGCCAATCCAATTCACACCTCGTGAGGACATTGATCCAAGTCGTCGAGTGAGTTATGATTACAACAAGAGAGACAGTGGTGCTTCTTCGTATCATTCCAGATCGAATGAACGTGCAAATGATCGTAGAGATTACGAGGATAGGAGGAGGGATGAGAGACCTCCAAGCAATTCTCGTCGGTACGATGATGATCGCCGCGAAAGCAGTCGTGGCAGTGGTGGCAGCAGTAGAAGGCGATGCAACTACTTCTTCAGTGAGAAGGGATGCCGCAACGGTGCGAGTTGTCGTTTCTCTCATGAAGACGATGACGGGGATAAGCCGCGTTCTGATCGATTCAATGAACGTGGTCGTAGGCGTAATTTTGAAGATGGCGGAAGTGAAGACGGAGAACTCCGCCCAGCAAAGCGATTCCGAGGTTCTGATAATGGCAATCCACAACCAAGTGTCATTAATGTATCTACTGCTCCACTATCAGCAGCAGAAACAGGACGCGGCCGCGGAAGAGGTGCTCATCTAAACAAACCGGCATGGATGACGCAGACTGAAAATGCGCAGTCAGGACCGACCAGTGCTGGAGCCGCTGCTGGTGCAACCCTGCAACTGAATAATTCAGACCTTTTGAATGTACTTTCTTCTGTCAACACACCTGCTCCAACTGTTACTACGGCTGGTGGTGTTGGTCGAGGTAGAGGCCGAGGTACCGACAATCGTCCTGCTTGGATGACCCAGGCCGAATCAACTGGAACTACAGCAAACCATGCAACAGCTACTGAAACCATGAATGGTAGGTTTGCTCCGCCACCAAGTGTACAACGAAACAACCCACCCCCGGAGCAAGCAACAGGACGCGGCCGCGGAAGAGGTACAGACAATCGTCCGGCATGGATGACAAG
Organism: Cyclotella choctawhatcheeana; assembly: GCA_036939855.1. Lineage (NCBI taxonomy): Eukaryota > Bacillariophyta > Thalassiosirophyceae > Thalassiosirales > Thalassiosiraceae > Cyclotella > Cyclotella choctawhatcheeana. The sequence goes on from JALLPH010000053.1 coordinate 20,577, forward strand.
GGCAGAGAAATAATCTTGTTATATAAGTAGTAGTCTGGAACTCTAGTAATAAATCGGTGTATGCAATATTCTACAGTACAATACATCTTTCAGATTAAAATCCTATTTCGTAGCAAAGAATAGTAGCATATTCTAACAAACAAATACAGGAACAAAGTCTAATAATAAATCTACACCGAAGGTCCAAGCTCTATCTAACTACCAGTACCTGAAGTAACTCCCACAATCTTCTTTTGACAAGCCTAAGTCTTCGTCTAAGTTTAATGACCACTCAAGGCTTCCATCCTCTAAATCTGTACTCAAGACTGTGTGTGATTGTATGGTGGTTACTTTTCCGTTGATAACAAGACTTCTTGGGGGCATATATGCATTGTACCAACATCCATTATAGATTTCATCACTTGTAGCATGAGAAACTAACACAAATATTTTGTTAGATTCAGTCTGATATCTACGGATATTCATCAAAAGAAGAAAACTCACTGTTGTGACTTGGCTTGATCTCATTTACTGCAACATCATAGACCATAAATCCATCAAAATTTCCATCAGATCCCCATGTGTACTCTCGTAGTGGTAATATGAGCTTTTGTGAAAGTGGCAGGTATCTGAACGCATAGAAGTCGTGTTCTGCACTAGAATAGGAGTCTATCCAATGAGAAATGTAGTTAGTCAAATTGTTAGTTGATATAGCAGTTCAGCACAACCGAGATCGAAGCACTTACCGGTATCAACTAGAGAAGTTACTTCCACGGGAGCCTCTGGGTCTGAGACATCAAACAAGCTGATTTTGACTCCGGTTGACCATCCACTAGTCTCATTCACATCCTGTCCAACACCAAGCATGAGCTTCACACCATCAATTTCTATAGGATGGAGGTAAGACGAGTATCCTGGAAGTTCTAGCTCCCCAATGGCATGCGGATAAGTGGCATTGCTTAATTCAACAACTATAAAGGGGTCAATTTGCTCAAACGTAACAACATATGCCTTGTCTCCAATAAAGCGGACGGCATAGATAGATTCGTTTGGCTACGATATGAATTAGGGTTAGAGATTCCAATTAAAGAAGAAAAGATCTATCAATTAAAAATGTAAAGCAACATTATCAGACATACGAAGGTATCAAAAGCTCACCTTTCCAAGATGGTCAGTCTCCCCAACTAGTTTCATAGATGCATCTTCAGATCCATCCGGTAGCTGAAGTACGAAAATCTTGTTGGTGGTGCTGCTGCCGCCGTCAGTATTTGACCACTGCCATTGAGTAGTAGCAATTCTAAAATGTCCATCATACAAATCTGCTGCATACTGATTGACAGGACTTCCTTGCACCTGTCCAACCGAATACGGCACTGGAGTTGGACCACCTATGTTGAAACCTAGTATGAAAGTTGACTGATCCCAGCTAGAAGTTCTTGGGTTGTACGAAGAGCCCACATTAAGAGCTGCCACAAAGTCTTGAGACACGTATACTGAACTCATCCAGCCAGACGCAAAGGAGCCACTTAGTGCAATAGGAATATCGTTATCAACATAATCAGCTGAAGTGTCAAACGATGTGACTGACACGAATTGAGATAACAATTCTCCGTTTGAGGAATCTGATGTATTTCCAGACTGCATGGCACTAATCTGAAAAATGTGGTCACATCCATAGCTCAGTTCTAGCTCATTTATCAACTGGTCGGCAAATAGATCAGACCGATTCACTGCAATCTTGGAGGCTTTTTCTTCGTACTCGGTGTTGTTGAGTCCACAGTACAATGGTTGGGATCGATATAGGCTATTTGCTAATACATATGTGTCAACGTGGCTAGTAGTAACCACAATACCCGTATGATTTATGCTTCTGGCAGCGTTGAAATCACCTTTGAGCTTTCTTTCTCCGAGTAAAGTTAGTGGGCTTCCATCTGCTGGCACGGTTGATACATCATACACCCGGATAGTCAACTGAGAGTAATCATTAACTAGAGACACAGAATCAGAGCCGTAAGGCTGGATCTACCACAGAAGGGAAAGCAAGATTTTTAGCTCTCATACGAGGCATTATCTATTCAAAATGTTGCTTTGGAAAGGCTTACCGGGTTGTAGTTGTTCTCGGAGACAATTGCAGTCAAACGCGATTCATGAAGAAGCAACGAAAGAACTTGTGGCTTTTGATTGTAACAAGGAGGAAACCAAGGCATAGATGATGCCCGGCGTCTATTCTGTTGACGACGACGACTTTTCTTCCCAGAACTTCTTGTAGAACTTGCAGACTCATCCACCTCTACATCAATCTCTTCGATCTCATCTTCGTAGTCATAGATAAAGGGCTCAGGAATTGGCATCGGTCGATAAATATCAGTACAATTAGTCTCATTGTAAGGCATGTGTGTGATGGATGTACCCTTTGTTCCATCAATTGCATCCCAAGCATAAAGCACGTCTCCATATGCAGCAAAAACGTGTACTCCATCTGGTTTAACATAATAACAATTCATAAGTACAAACTCAATGACTTGATTTGCAAAACGTATGGAATAATCTGCTCACCTGACTTGACAACATCCGCTTCGTCGACTCCGTCAACTTGATTATTAGTGCCATAACTGTCTTCTCCCCTACTTGCCGACTCCACAGAAGAAGAATAAGAAACACTGTCATCATACATAGCACTCTCAGAAACGGCCATGCCGTCATATGCAGCTATTGGGGGACCAAAGTGCCCCCCACCCCATGGATTCCAGTTGGGGTCTTCAGGATTACATTTTGCCCACCAATCATTTGAGACTTCATTCACAATAATAGAGTTGGCAAAGTACTTCAGGGCATTGACAATGTCATCCTTCAGAGAATCGCACGAATCGTAGGATTGGACTGCGGTAGGATCAATCATTCGCACTTTGGCTTCGATAGGACCGTTCGATTCAATGAACTGTGTCGTGGTACTACTTGATGGTACAGTAGATGTAGGTGAACCACTAGAACTAGTCGCAGCAGCAGATGAAGATGTACCACTAGAACTGGTTGCATCGATAGAAACAACCTCAGTTGGATTTGCAATTGTTGATACCTGCTCGTCTTCAGTCGGATCATCGACATTGATAACAGCTACATCGTTGCTGTTCTCTCCTTCACTCAAAGCGGGGTTACTCGTCACAGATGAATCATTAGTATTTCTTGAAAGGATTACACCCAAAGATACCGATATTGCAATGACAGCTATGAGAACTGTGGTGTATAATAGAACTTTCCATTTCCGGTTAGTAGGAGCTGCTGTTTGTGCAGGAGATGCGGATTCGATATCGGGCGTTGGATTTTCAATATCACCAGTATTCTGGCCTTCTTCGTTCATGGTCATCATTCGTACTCTTATGTTTTTCAACGTTATTTATTAGATTGTCAATTCAATGCTGGTATTTCGAGATTCGAGGTTATGAGTTATGATGGGAGAGCAGTATGCGTTGATAAGGAAGAGTATTCTTTGCCCATTTTGCTCATGAAGAAGATTGAGAACTCAGAATTGAAATTACCTGTCATTATCTAATTATCAAATAACGATCTCCATTACTAATATCACATAAAATTCATATCCTTAAAAGTAACTTAAAGGTGATAATTGATCGTACCAATTGATGTTTGGTCTTGATCTTACCTCATGAATTTAGTCATGGTTACATCAGAACACCGACATCTATTTATGGCGACTCTTTGTTCATCTTTCTTTTTTAGCTTTCTTGTCGGTGAATAAGACAACCCGAGAAGTTAGACTGGTTAGGATTTGCGGGCTTCTATGTTCATGTGTCTAAAGAACTTTCAGCTTTCACTTAAACGAAGAACTTAAACATTGAATCAAGACCATGAAGGGATTCAACCTAATAATATCTGTACTGTCGATACACTTCGCCCAAGTCCAATCCCAAACAGATGATGTAAATTACACAGACGAACAATGCACTGAATGGCTTTCCACTGCAAAATCTGCAGACTTGGACGGGTCTGGTGGACTCTCGCAAGACGAATACTACTCATTCCTAACCTCGATTGACGAGCCTACATACATCAGTGATTACTTTTCACAATACGTAGATTTTGCAAGTTTACCATGGGAACAAAAAGTGATCTACAGGACCATGGCATGTAACTGTATGCGAATGGGACAAGGTTCTGCTTGTTGTATGGGGGATGACATAGAGATTATGCTTGATCCGATAGAACAAGGAGGTTTTGCACAAGTGAGACAAAGTGTAATGCAGGATGAGTATGATGCGTTGTTGTGCCAGCAGATCGCGTTCCTCATAAGTTCAGTGGACGCACCGCCTGCATTGCCGCCCGGTTCTGCTTCCGATGGAGAAGAGACTGACAATTCTGGTTCCGACGAGCAAGGTTCTGGTCTTACAGCTGAAGCAGAAGGTTCTAGCGCAACAGCTGAAGAGGAAGATTCTAACAATACAACTGAGGATGAAGATTCTAGTGCTACAGTCGAAGCCGAAGCATCTAACGAACTTGGAGCAGATGCATCTTATGAAGAAGAAACAACAACCAATAGTGGACTTGGAGCTGCTGCAATTGTGGGCATCTTGTTCGCCGTCTTTGCTCCGATCTGCGCATGCTGCTTCTTTGCTGCCCATCAACGTAAACTGGAAGAGGAGAAGCGATTGCGTGAGTTTGCCGGCGAAGCTGCAAAAGATGATCACTTGGCTGCTTTTGATGCTAAGAATGACAATAAAGAGGAAGAGATCGTTGTTGCACCAATGCCCGATCAAGAAGAGGAGATTGTAGTGAAACCTGAAGGAGATGACGAGAGCAAAGATGATGATTCGGTATGGTCTGATTCCGAGGATAAAAAGGATATCATCGTTGAGTCTGAGCAAGAGGCACCCAAAGGACTAGTGGGATCGGCCTTGGCAGCCATGGGTGTGGCATCATCGGTGGCTACAAGTGTTGCGTCTCCTACGAATAGTAAGAAGGAAGATGACATTACAAAAATTGAAGCCTTTGTGTAGACAAAACGTAAATATGACTTTGGATTCTGTATGGGATGTGTGTTTAACTTGAAAAAAAAAGAGTGTTGATGTATTTTACTATTGGCTATTGGAAAGTGATGTTGTAGAGGAGACTTGAGACTTTGACCTTTTATGTTGTTGACTCAAAAGAGTAGAAATAAAATCAGGTTTTGGAGATATTCATGCGAATGTGTATGGTAAAACTTCTTCAATGTCAAGTAAGATATCTCACAAGGTTATTCTTTTGCATTTCACCTGCTTCTTCATGTCATAACAACCTTATGTATGTCGATACGAACAACTAAGTATCATTGATGAATAAATTCACTATTATTGTTTACCCTTATTAGCAGATCCCTTGGCATCACCATTAATAAACCCCCCCTGCTTCTTCCCCTCAAACCCAGCTCTTCCTTGTCCCGAATGGGGCCCTAATCTCCTCCGTTTGCCCTTTTGTTCATCTTTGCCCTCCTCATCTTTCTCTACAATCTTTTTGGAACTCAGATTAGCACCTGTTGCTCCACCGACTTTTCGTGCTTCGAGGTTGTGAGATCGGATTTGTTGTTTTTTAGTTGCAGCATCTTTAACTTGGTCAACACGAGCACCCCATGCTTTGGATGATGCTGCTTTTTTCTTAGCTTTGCGTTTCAAAGCCTTTTTCAGGAGTTTTGGGTCATTTGTTTTGCGTAGATTTTGACCGCTATGGGGAGATGATAGTTAACTGATGTTAGAAGTGTTTAAACTCAAGATAAATTAACTAAACACATAAGCAACTCACTCTGCTACCTTTAGCGCCTCTCCCCATTCAATATTCTTAGCCTTGTCTTTGTCTTCTTCAGCAGAACTTGCCTTCAACTCCTTCAATCGCTGTTGTTTCTTTTCTGCATCAGCCAACAATTTTTCCAACGACTTCTTCTTCTTAGCTTTAGGATTCAGACTCTTATTATCAAAACTTGGATCAAGCTTCTTTAATCCAGCAATACTTTGATAGTCAATAGTAGCTAGATCATCGGCTGCTGCTACAGTTGATGCTTTTGAAGCGGGTTCATTAAACTTACTTCCGCCTAGATTGACAACTCGCTGTGGCTCCGATCTGTCTTGAACAGCGGATGGCGCCGACTTCTTGCGCTGCTTCGCAGCTTCTTGGCGTTTACGTTTCTCCGCTCGCCGTGCGGCCCGTTTGCTTACTAGAGATGGAGAAGTTGTATTGGAAGGAGTGGCCCCATCTTCAGATATTCCAGATGCAGATCGTTTCTCTGCAATTTTGGCATGTAACTTAGCACGTAACTGTTCGATTCTGGAGGCGTTTGATTTGTTGCCATTGAGTGTTATACTTTCACTTTTAGATTGATCATTTGCCTCTCTGTGACCAATATCTTCAGGCTCGTCGCCGTCGTCGTCATCATCATCCATCACAACTTGATCACCGCCATCATCGTCGCTACTCTCTTCTTCCTGCTCCATCTGAACCCTTTTCTTAACTTGCAATGTAGTCTCCACCTTCTCCGGATCAAACTTCTCTCTCTTGGCGATTTTATTCCTCGCCCTCTTGGCCTCCTTGGACTCTTTATTTTGTCCCTTTAGATATTTGGATTGATACGCTTGATCGGAAGCACCAGCGACATAAAGCTTGGCTGGGATCATATTGACAATGGAGTCGAAGAATGCATTGTGCGATTCTAGCTCAGAGAGAATGGCGAACTGATTTTCTTGAGGAGGCATTGTTTGTTTAGGGTAAAATGGGGTAACAGAAATAATATCTAGGCGGATGCCATGATGTTGTTTGTTGTGTGCTGTAAAAAAGAGAGGATTTATGCAAATTTATGGGATTATTTTGATTGGTGGGGGAGCTCGTAAATAGGGGATGAATTTTTGGGTGGGAGACGATAAAAAGTGTACTTTTTGAGGGGGCATATACCAAACAACCCTAAACAACACATTCTTGGCGCCAGTCAAGCCCTCGCCTCGCTATCGCCTCGCTCTCGCTCGCCAACTCGCCAGCTCAAGACACCCAACACCCAAGCAATGTGCAGATGTGCAAACTAAAATGCATTTGTGGCGATAGCTAACATCTAACTATAAAAACCATCCAATAGAATCAAGCATCCATGTCACGAGCAGCCGAAACACTCGCGGGTATACCCCTCGCAACATTAGCAATCATGTCCCTTTGCATATTAACGTACATATACCAAATAGCGTTGGACCCCATACAACACGAATTCACAATGTGTCCCCGTCTCGTTATATATCTGAATGAATACTACAGATTTATCACCAGTGCCTTATTTCATGGGTCACTGATGCACATTGGGATGAATATGATGAGTACCATGGCAATTGGCACGAGTTTAGAGAAGCAAATTGGAACTTTTACAATGGGTTTAACTATATTATGGGGGATACTGCTGACTTCTACAATCTATACATTCACATCGTGGCTGCTCTATGTGATATTCGGGTACGAAAAAATGATGTATCAACACAGCCTGGGTTTTTCCGGGGTTATTTTCCAGTTATCTGTGCTCGAATCCAATTTAAGTCCAAATAGAACAAGGAGCGTATTTGGTATTCTGAAAGTTTCATCGAGAATGTATCCTTGGGCATTGTTGGTAGTGATTCAATTCGTCATGCCGCACATTTCTTTCCTCGGACACTTGTCTGGAATTCTTCTTGGAACATTGCAACTGAATGGGGCTCTAGATGTGATCTTTCCGTCAGATGCCTATATTCACAATCTAGAAACTTGGCCTGCATTAGAAAGTATAACATCCAAACCCGGGTTCAAAAAAATGCCAGAGACTGGATCTCCTTTGCGCAATTTGAATAGAGAGTCGGGTGGACTGCTATCTGTTCTTGTGTCAGGGTTTGGAGCCATAATACAGCTTCTCAAGAACATAGGTGAAACAATCAAATTTGCAATATTTGGACGAGGAGCAGATGCTAATCAGAATATACAATTGCCGGCTTTGTCAGCGGCTTGGGGCTCTACTGATAACTCGTCAATGGGTGTAGGTACAAATCACATTGATGAAATTTACGATGACGAGTCAGCTGGTCTTCCAACTATTGACGAAATTGCTCAACAGCAAGCCATTCTTGACGATGCCAATACAAGAAGAGCTGAACGATCTGGTCTATTGTGAACGAGGAGTGGATTTGTGGAGCTCGTTTATGAGATGCATATGTATATTCAGTCTAGACAACTTTACTAAGTATATTCATATACTTTGGGTTCAAAACTTGAAAGCTTATTTAGAAACTGTACATGATAAAAATCGACCTCCGTCAAATAGGTATCAAGCGCTCTTAGCCACTGCACTGTTACGGCGAGGCATGGTCTTTACCATTCCCATCCTTTGTATCGGTTGTAGCTTTTGTCCAATACTATCAATTTCGGTTTTTCTTCTTGCTCCTGTCTTCTTCGAGCTGCTGTGACTGCCTTGCTTCGAACTTGTGAGACTATTGCATGGAGCGGAATTCGTGAGTGGAGGTGGTGGTATCAAATCCACCATATCTTCTAGTCTATTTTGCTCCTGTTGCTTGACATAGAGTGAAATATTAGGGACCTCATTCAGCGTAGACAATGATGGCTTGAACTTGATTCCCGTGCCAAACCGCGGCCTTGGCTTCAATCTCATGGATGTTGATAGATTAGACGTGAACTGACTAGTCATGGTATCAACTACTCCATCATTCACCTCGCTCGAGATCTCGTTGGATACAAAGACGGACTGACTAATTGGGAAGAAGAATGGTACCTCTTCCTTGTTATGAACTTTGATTCTTTTTCGTGGAGTCGGTGGAGGAGACGAGGCGTCGTGGAAGATTTTAGATGGGGGAGGCGATTCAATAGAGAACATTACTTTGATATTGTTGATGGAGCGTTGGTTGATTTAATTTATGAGGAAGGCTGCGCGGCTGGATGGAGTATTCATCTTTGGGATTGCAGTCCCAGTTAGTTGTCAAGACCAGAGTACAAGATGATTGACCGTGACACGATTGCCGTATGCCGTATTCTTCTTCGGTTCACGGAGCGCCCGATGGGGGACGCTAGCTAGCTAGATCAGGAGTTTCATTCTCGTAGAATCAATCCATGATCGCTTCAAGAGAACCTGTCTCGGCAGGTGGGCTCTCCGAAAGTCGTTGCCTTCGATTATTTTCAGAGAGGCACAAGCAAGACATGGTTGTTTTGTTCATTTTGTGAGAGTTGAGAGTTGAGGTTGGTTGGTTGAGACTTGGAGATTCTTGGAGCACCAAATTTGGCGGGTCAATTTTAAAATCCAAAGGCGAACCCAATCAAGCCAAAATAAAAGCCCCACTTTCACTTTCAGAACCACCCCACTTTCACTTCTGCAGTCACAGCGGAATGCACAGAGTATGTCACTCGTTCCATTCACACCCTCTAAGCAGTCAAAGAAGTCAAACTCAAGCAGGAGCCCTTTCCTCGTAGATTTGGTAGCAGAAAGCGAAAGAATAGACGAAGAATACAAAGTAAGAGTGCGATCCATAGAACGAAAACAAAAGTTGGCAGAAGCGAGAAAAGAACAGGCCAAGAATGACATCATCATTCGAGCATTGTCTGAGCCAAATGAGTTGGAAATACTAAGGAAAGAGAAGGTCAAAATATTGGAGGAAGAGAAGAGGCTAAGAGCATTGATTGAGCTCGAGAAAACTAACTCCCACAGAAAGAATGACAGGCAAGCTGCTGTGCTTGCCGAGAAGAGAAGGCATGCTGCCAAACTAGAAAAGCGACGAAATGAAAACAAAGAGAAGATTGCCGAGAGAGAGGAGGCGAGGAAAAAGATGTTGCAAATAAAACACAACCTCAATGGAAAGAGGGAGGAGAGGAGCTACAATTCTACAAAGGAACAGTTGTGTCCATCCTCGGGAATCTCGAGGGTAACTACATAGTAGTAGATTACGAAGATGAAGACGGGTTGACCATGCATGATCTCAACAATGAGGAATGGCGTTACGCGGCCACCGTCTAGGAGGGCATCATGGTTATGGAAGCCATGAGCTTTGGATTGATGATTAGACGTGGTTTTGGAAGTCCGTCTCTCAGTCAGTGGCACAGCTCTCTATATTGATTAGCATAGTCTACTCAACAGCATAGAAAAAGATTAGCATTACATGGATGGTTTGTCTGCAGCCCTCATCATAAATGTAATCATTTATACGCCTTACTCAACGCTCCAGCCAAAATACCACACGATCTTTTAACGTGCAAACACTAACAATTCCTTCTTTGCTGCCACATGATCACTGGTTTACACAATACCCATTGCTGCCCCGTGAGAAGGCAGAACTAGTGGTGTTGCATTCTTAACAGCCAGGTAGTAATACCAAAAGAAGTCAAGCATAAGCACCAACTGCATGAATTGCGAGAATAACGCCAGGTATCCGGGAAGCTTTGACCCCGCACTAGTGGCAAGCTCATGGTAGCTGTAAACCCAGAACATAAATTCCATGACTCGTCCAAACCCTAAGGCTGCCACAAAATGTGCAGTGAGAAGCTCAACGACACCGGATGTTTGTTTTTGGAACATGAATAATTGAGGCACCAGTGCCACAGACTCAAGATACATTGCATATGTCCACGCCACATCACTTAGGAAATCGCTATTGAGATTGGGATGGACAATAATTGCAAGAATCAACACGGGTACTGCAAGATACACTGCTCCAAAACCAGGAGGGACATTCATTTCACCAAACTTATCCAAATCTCCCTGATAGGTGCTTTTGAATGGCTGCATACACCCCCAGAGTGCCGTAGCCGTGAACAACAGCGAACTACCTTCGATCAAATGATAAAGCCAATCCCCTGATTTGTCATATGGAAGATATCCCTCGTGCCTCAGAATACTCAACAGTCTAAAGGAGAATACCAGACAATACAATTGCAATGTCTTGATACTAACACCAGTAGCCCTTCGGCTTGTAAATGTTTTAACATTGAGTATACCAAATCCAAACATGCGAGACATGGCACCGTATGTCATGAGGAATGAAAAGTCACCTCCGGAGAGGAAGGTATAGATGAAGAGGGAGGCCGTGAAGAAGCCTGCCCACATGAGTACGTTTTTGTTTAGGGCCTGGAGGGCCATGGATTTTTTACCACCCTTTTTGCTGTCGTCGGCCTATGATATTGTCGTTGTTATTTTGAGAGAGGAAATAAAATGAGAGTATGTGACGTGTAAAATATGAAGCCATTAGATTCAAAGCAGTCTCAATTGAAACGCAAAGACCACGGTTACACTTCAGATGATTTCAACCTATCTTAACGCACCTCAGCACTGATTGCTCCAAAATTTTCATTGGTCCCCATACTCTGACTATACCCCGGTTGTTGCCCATACGCTCCCCCTGATGGTGCCGAGTAAGATGCTCCGCCTCCCCCATAGCCTTGACCGTAGCCTGTAGATCAAAGATTCATCATGCATTAAATGATAAAAATGATGGGCGATTAGAGAAAGTAAGAGCAAACTTACCGGCCTGACCCCCGTATGATTGACCACCACCATATCCAGGTGCTGCTCCTCCTCCTGTAATCATAATAACGTCAGATGCAAACATACAATCAGGATCTAATACTTCACCGGCTGTTTTTTTCATCTCACCGTATCCTCCGCCGCCACCTCCATAGCCTGGCCCTCCACCTCCTGCTCCGTATCTTGAGTAAGGTCCTTCTGATGACATTTTGTATTGTTTGATAGAGTGATTATGATCAATTTGCCAGAGCGTAGCAAAGCCTGATGCTTGTGTTTTCTACGGTCTTCGGTCTTCTAATACTGACACTCTTGGCACTGCTACTTAACAACTGCTAAGAGAGATCTAGCCGTCCATAAACGCGTGGAAATGCTTTTCTTTTAGGAAAGGTGAGCACAACTTAAATAGTAGGCGAAAGTTATTTTATAACAACTCTTGCCGAAAATCTCGGGGGAAACTGCTCACTAAGCACAAAGTCCCTTCATTCTCTCCCCCCTCTCTTAACCCTCTAGATATCTGTCCCTTCATGAACTGACTTTTCATAAAGATGAGAGACTAAAGTTCAGACTACGAAGCAACCGTCTCTAATGATATAATACTTATTCTCGAGCCGAACCGTGTACGTGTGGTAGTTTGCTTCAATTTCGCCAACACGATCATAAAATTATACAGCGAAGAATACTAAGATCCACTAAGATACACACAAGAGAAGAAACCAGATTCACACTCAACAAACTAGACATGACAACTCCACCGCCATCACCCTATCAAACACCTCGTGCTTCATACACCGAAGACGACTATGAAGAGATCTACTACCACTTTGATGATTATGCAGCCGAAATCTTACTGTCTCATGCCGCAGATATCATGACAGATCATACTGACCCAGAACATTACGAAGCAGAAGAGAAGATATTAGACGAGGCAAGCCGTTATGAATGGCAGAGTATTAAACGCAGTGCACTATTTGGATTGGGATGTGGTATACTCAGTTTCGGAATCATGCGATGGAAACGAGGTGGGGGATTCAGTGCCTATGCCTCTCGATCTTCAGGGGGATACAAATTTGATCCCATTGATAAGAATGCCATTGGCTCCTCATATCAACAAACACAGAATTATAATCCTCCCCAAAAGTCGTCGGGGTTGTTCTTTCATACAATCGTGTCTACTCTTCTCACGGGAGGGATATCACTGCTTGCAATTGAAATGGACTTATTCTATCCCACTCCCACCAATAACAATGATGACAACGGCATGATTACACCCCCACCTCAATGGATATCACCCCAAATCCCACTAGTGCCTGGTAAATCTATGGTCTCTGACCTATTATGTCAACCACTCACGGAAGAATTCAGAAAATTTCCAAAGAAACTTTGGCAATCGGGTAACTCTAAAGGATTTGAGAATGGGTATAATAATCACATTGCACTTTATGCCAATGGTGGGTGGAAAGACTCCAAGTATTACAATGCCAATCCAAATGCCTCTGTGGTGTCACTTGGTGAGAATACTACTCCTGCTGCCGCCGCTGAAACAAACAATGGTAAGAAGGGAATATACGAGCAGCTAGTACTCGATTCATTACAAGGATTTGTCATCAATTGCGAGAGAAGGGCTAGGTATGAAAAGAAATTACGCCGTGCTCGTGGTTCTTCAAAAGGCAGTCCGGTAGTAATTCCTGTAGATGGAGTACCTGCTGATGAAGATTTGGAGTTAGACGATATCTATTTGGTAGATGAGAGAGAGAATAGTAATGACAATCCTAGATTCGGGCTATGATCCTTTAGTATATGAATATAAACGATAGGAATGCATTCTAACCAACAGCTAGTTTATTGTTAGTTATTGATGCATTCATAAAACCCCTATTCATTTCACCAGTCATCATCATCTACCAAGTCGTCCTCCATGAGAACAGCTTGCTGCTGCTGTTCTTGTTGCGCTGCAATATATTCACTCTGATCTGGCTTGGATGAAGTCGGAGTTGCTTCTTTTGCATAGGTATGTAAATTTGCTAATGCATAATTGACATCTGTTGAGAGATGACGCACAGATACAAAAAATCAGTGACGAAATCAGTTATAATCACATGGGACTTTAAACAGCAGTCATGTTCGAGTGAGAACTCACCTTGAGGAATGATACTTCTCAAATATGGAAGACTATGAGTTATAAAATGATGAGCCGACCCTATATTCTCACCAACAGAAATTTGTTGACAGCCCATAGATAATCTCTTGCGCAGTTGACCCATTTTTACAGAATTCTCTCTGCTCTTTTTCATCACTTCAAACACTTTTGGAGCTGATAAACGACGAAACTGATTAGGAGCGGGTTTTCTATTGGCATCTGCTATGGCTCTCCCACCCAACGAGGAGGCGTAGTCCATGGGGAATGGCCCTTCGCCTGGACCAAATCGGTCTAAAAATGTTCCCGCATCCGATATATGTCCAAAGGCACGCGATAGATCAGATATGTCAGTGAAGAAGTCTGGACTGTGGTACGAGAGGAAAGAGATGGCAGAGCCAGTATTCATATCTGTCTGGTCAAGCACATTCTCTGGTATGAATTCTAGCTGACCACGATCATCCGCCCATTTGCTAACATGTGACAACTGTACTGATGTTGGAGAAGGTGGAAAGTCTTCGCATTTTGGTATTCGTTTTGCATACAGTAATTTGCCCAAAGCATGAAATGACGAAAGCTTTGTGTCTCTCCTTGTAGTAGAACTGCTGCTAGTCTCCAACCTGTTGTTCTTTGCTGCATATTGAAACTGAAGTGCAAATATTGCGTGGCGCAAGTCTCCTCCACTCGATAGATGCAATTCTTCCATGAAATCGGAAGCTAATCGACCCAATCCCTCAGCTTTTGCAATAGTCTCTATGCACTTTTTCATTTTTGTCTTTGTGACTGGCTGTATGGGGAGAATTTGGACAAGTATTGACTCTAACAATTGTTTGGAGATGAGACGCTCTAAATCCTCTGGTTTGTGTTTGCCTTCGTAGACATCACTGAAAATGAATACAGTTGGCACATTTGATTTTTGTACATGATTGTCCATGATATTTCTGTAATACATGACAGCAATTTTAGATGATGCATCTTGCTACTGACATACAATTATGAACATGGATTCTTACCTGAATGATTGTGCAGCTTCGGCATTGTACAAGTTTGGGATCTGTAGAGAAATCAGATATTAGATCAAATCAAAGTCCTTTGAGTATAACAAGTTAACAGTTTTGTTAATGTTTCTTACCTCTTCGATCAGTATAATTGAACCGTCAAAACTTTCATCTCTATCATCCTTTTCATCCACCAGAGAATCCATTCCAGTCCCCGCACCTATTAAAAACTCCTCAAACGAACCCATTTGATTTTGATAAGGCACATACTCATCACCACTTGACTGCATATATTCGGTATGTACATCATTCCACGTTAATACCTCCATCTTCATCTCGTTTGCCAACACACGGACCAAAGTGGATTTACCAATCCCTGGTGAGCCTACCAATATCATTAGTGGAGTGGGTGGTGCTTCGTACATTGAATACCCGCCGTTATTGCGTCTTCGTTGACGTGTTTGGATGTGAGTTGAAAGCCAATTGCTTACTTCTTCAATCTTTTTCGGAGCAATGCATAAGTTCGATGCAGTTTGGGGTGTGTGTTTGTCTATCCATAATTGTGTGGATGTTGATTTCGCTGCTGAAGTCTTTGACGACAGCCTCTCGGAAGACTTTGATTTATTGGATGTTGTTTGAGAAGATTGAGATTGCGTCCATTTCCATAGCTGAGAGTCTTTTTTAGACTTTTTTGCGTCGTGCTTGCTCTTTTTGGGTCTTTTGCTGTCTGACTTTCCATTTCTCTTGTGATCATTGTTGCTATGGCGTACAGAACTTCGTCTGCTTTCGCATACCGAGCAATGCGTTTCGCTGTTTGAATTCAACAGCGTGCATTGCGAGCATTCCCATTGATTATTGTCGTGAAACCCATTGTTTTTGTCGTGACAATCATCGGTCAAGTCCACTAAATCATTCGTCTGTATTGGAGCGTCAAAGTCCATAGGACGGGGCGTTAAATCTCGACTACTCTGTGATCCAAATTCGAACTCATCGTGATTCCTCGGCATATCAGCTGGAGCAGAGTACGGTCGATCATTGGAAAATGCTTCATTCCCTCCCATCCAACCTAATCTATCCGGCTCTCGATGGTTCTTTCGTTTGAATTTTCTGCTGCCGCCACGAGATGACTTTTTGGTGCTGGCAGAGGAGTGTGGAGCTGCTGCGGGTGCGTCGTGAGAGGACATCATGATGAATTCATATTGGGGGTGATCATAAAGGTGATAATCATCACCATAATGAGACAGATTCAGATGGTGAATGATGATGACTAGCCTCCGCTGCGCTCCGGCTAGCCCTTCGGGATGCCATAATAATAGCGTGT
>JALLPH010000054.1:0-70331 GCA_036939855.1 Cyclotella choctawhatcheeana
CGGCATGTGGCGAAGAGAGCGTGGGTTAGCCTTGCTTCTAATTGTTCGGGTGTATCAGCGACATTATCGGTAGAATCAGAATCTACTACTACTACTACTACTGCGGAATCACTCTGTTTCTGTTTCTTCTTCTTGGTCTTCTTGGGAACGTACTCCTTGTAGGCCTTTTCGAAAATCTTCTCCACCTCCTCCGATTTATCCATGCCAGCCAACGGTGCCAAATCCATCATCTCGAGCCATAGTCCCTTCTTGCGTAGAAAAGAGGCACGGGAGAAGAGTGGTTGCATCCAGTAGAACACGAGACGGTTCAGGAGGGAGGCGGTCATTTCGGGTTCGTCTTTCCATTGGAGCGGTGGGATGGTTTCTTCTTCTTGCTTGATTTCATCGTCAGCGGAGGAGTTGCTGTTGGTGGGGGATGGTGCATTCATGGCTGATGCGGTGCTCATGATGAGAGTTGCTGAGGCACTCGAAGAGATTCGATATTATTTCGCTATTTTCTATTTTCTGTCGTGGGCTGGCTGAGGCTATTAGCTTTTTAGCTCTTTGCTCTTTGGTTTGGCGCCAGTTCTTTGTCACATCAATGATGTTCCTGCTGAAAAGGATAGCATCAGGTGGTTGTCGACGCTACCACCATGCCTACATCAAAGAGCTTTCCACAAGATTCATCGACACCAATATTCATGTGACATCAACAAGTAATGCTGCCGTCGGTAACTACTACTTCTTGCCTAAAATCAACTCTTCATACAAACGAACATTTGCAAGCAGCCGCAGCCATGGTGCAATAGCAACAGATCCCTTCCAAAGATTAGTACAACATCTCAAATCGGCGAATCAAACATGTACAATCATCGAATCATCTTGCGGTGGACTCATCTCATCGTCATTGATGGGAGTTCCAGGCTCCAGCGCTGTCTATTACGGTGGAACAGTTGCATACAATACACGAAAGAGCATGAAGTTACTATGCGGAGATACGGAGCTTCATAAACGATTAATGTCGCCGGTGGTGAATGTCAATGATGATGTGTTGCTTAAGGATCATTCGGATCTATCCGACGAGGCAAAGTTGTATGTCAAATCCAAGCTTCATCAAACTCGAGAGGCGGCATTAAAGTATTGTCAGCATGTCGACACTGATTTTGCCATTGCCGAGGGAGGCGCTACGGGACCAACCTTCCAACCCAAGGGGTTGACTGCTGGCTTTGCCGTTTTGACAATTGCCGGGAGAAAAAATGGAGTCATTGAAATATTGGCACAAAAAATTGTACGCTCGACACATGCCGATAGAGAGGGCAATATGAGATTGTTCGCAGATTCTGCGGCGGAACTTTGCATTGAGACTTTAAGCATTACAAATAAATCTTCTTTGGGAGAGTCTCAAATTATGTCTGTACATGAAAACATCATTGGCTCGGATGATGGAATCAATAAGCAAGATATGTATCTAGATCGATCATCGTATCTTCGAAATAACGCAACAGAAATGAAAAGATTTTATGATGATCCTGATGCTCTGCATGTTATTCTCCGTGGTTCTGGTGAAGTCATGTTTGCTACGTCGACTGAGTTAGCCTTGCCTAAATTATCCGACATTGTTGAAGAAGGTACTATTGGAGAATACGAATTGAAGAATAGAACCTTTCTTGGGAGAGTAGGCAGCAATCCAACTCCGGTATTTGCTCTCTTTCTTTCTAGAGATACATCATACAAATGTCAGAATGGGTACTTTGCCATCACTCGGTCACATTCACCAATGTTGACACCACTTCACAATGAATTGGCCTTGACTGCCACTGCCTACAACCATTGGCAGCAGTCTCATCAGTACTGCTACATTTGTGGTAGCCCTCTTGAATACATTCACGGTGGCACTGTAAGAATGTTTGCCATTTAATTTCTTCGTGCTAATAATATTATGTCTACTTACTCTAACCCTGATATAGTGTGCCAAGTGTACTAATGCTGACGGGAACAATCATTTTCATTGGCCTAGGTAAGCTATTTCAAAACTTATTTCATTAATTACCTATGGAATCTATCCACAAGTTCCATCACTAATTTTACCTTTTCAATGTAGACAAGACCCTTCAATTATAGTGCTGGTAACTAATCCAGAGTCGACACATGCTCTCTTGGCACGATCACCTCGTCATCCACCTTATTTGTATACAGCACTTGCCGGCTTTGTTGAAGCAGGCGAGACGTTTGAGTCTGCCACTTGTAGGGAAGTGCATGAAGAAGTTGGTGTGACCATTGACAGGAATTCAATTAAGTATATAGCAAGTCAACCTTGGCCATTTCCTAGAAGTTGTATGATTGGTATGAGAGCAAGTACACCTGATGGTCTATCATCAATTCATATCGACCCAAATGAGATTGTAGATGCCAAGTGGTATGAGAAGGAAGAAGTGTACATAGCAGCGAGGGACAGTGATAGAATGGGAGCAGTGCTGGAGAGAAGCTTGGTGGATGAGAAGCAAAGAAAAGGAGAATGGAGTGGAAATCTCCTGGTTCCCTCGAAAGGTGTTCTGGCCAGAACGTTAGTTGACAATTGGCTGGAAAGCTAGTGATGATATTGGTGTAACAAATAAATAACATGGCCTCGGCTTGGTTACCTCAAAAATATTGATATGAATCATCACGTTGCCTAATTTCTAAACAGAACGATTCTAATCTACAACTCCTTCATCAAATCATACCCATCATTGAAATACCTCCATTTCTCTTTATCCACACCTTCCATTCTCTCCTCTGTAGCTCCATTCACATTACGTATCCATATCTTTTCAATCTGATCCGGGTACTTCATAAATAACTCTTTATATATCTCTGGGTCTTTCTCTCCGCTATCTCCAATGAGGACGAATTTACGTTTCGGAAAAGATTGTATTATAGGTTCAATTTGCTGTAGTTTGTATTCAAAGGGATCTTCGAAGAATTTGAATAATGTTTTGTCCTTGATACGTATCCGCTTCAGATGATAGGTTGCTTCGGGAAAACCCTCTTCTCGAAAGAATGTGCTGAGGGCTTCATACAGCTGGTAGGGCGAGGCTGATACATAATGTATTGAACAATTGTGATAGTGTCTCTTGCACTTTTGGAGTAATTGTTGCATACCATCTACTGCCTTGAATTCTCGCAAGAACGTGTTCTTGTAGAATTCTTTCTTGTCCAAGTAGTTTGTTACTTTGATTTTGTCATCAATATCTGATATGATACTAACTCCTTCTTCTTGAACGAGATGGACGTGACCTTCAAAGTTCCTAGCCTCGTTCACTGCGTGGTACGAGACAATTCCATTATTGTGACGTAAATGGCCCTCGGGCACCTCTAGATAATTAACAAAGTGCCCGTCTTTCGAGGAACGCTTCACCCGGTGACTTTCACCCCCATCTTCTTCACCATGAAATTGTATCTTGACGTACTTCATCGATTTGTTATCGGCAACAAATGGCATTATCCGTTTGTTGAGGTACATCTTTTCCGTTTCATCGTCCACCCGGAACAGTTTGCCCATGCCCTTAATAACCAGTTTGCGCTTCTTGCTGTCCAATTCCGGTTCGTAGATCCATCCATGTATGGGAATGAGCCAATGGGTGGAGTTGATACGGCTTGCTATTGTTGGGAAGAATTGAACACGTTCGTCAGAGGCTACGCGGCCGTTGAAGTAGTTGGGCAGTTTGTCGATTATGGCGAATGCGCTTATTGTTGTGGGTGAGCAGTAGAGCGGGATTAGAAAGAGCAGCCGCCGGATCATCATCGGGTAGTCTCTTTGGTCGGATGCAGTAGCGAGTAGTATCAATGAGCTGTTTACAGATTCTGCTATCCCTTATCTCCTCTCCGTTCTTTCGTGATGTTATTTGTGCAACAACTTGCTGGCCATTTTCTTTTTGTTTTTTGTCGAATCTGACTGGGCCATAAAATTAGCTGGTAAAAACATGTCAGTGTGGGCTTGTCACACAGGAGACTAGTAACAAAAAATAACTATTGAAAATCTACGGCCTCCTAAAAAATATGATCCATCTGCTTACGTCAAACTTCGTCATCAACTCTTATGTATCAATCTTTAGGAGGGGGGACATCCTAGTTAATTTTACTAACTAACACCTTAGTATGGGGGTTCCAATTCTACTATTATAGACCCCCCTAAAACCTTGTAAAACCCCCCTAAAACGGACGGACGCAAGCTTAACTAGCAAAATACTATAGTATGGAATTTTACGTCAATTTATATAGTAAATGAGTGGTGATTGACGGCAATAACTTCAGTGGATCCTATTTACCTTATAGTATATCTACTTACATACGATATTCCTTATGAACCCTAGTACATGCCTGACGGCTGATCGGTATGGAAAAATATACCCTAGTATGAAATTTTTGTCCATAACTAGGCGCAGTTAGAGACGGACGGCGGAAACAGACACCTAAAATTTACTATGGTATTGATTTCCGTCAGGGTGATGTCCCCCCTCCTCAATCTTTCCACCTTCATCAACTCTAGAATCAACCACACCCTGGACCCTGGTCACACCTGTGCATTCAAAGTTCAAAAGTAAGAGGAAGGAACACAGAATCAGTTATTAGAAACCATGACCGTCCCACGACACCAGAAAGCATCTATATTATGCGGCTTGTTCATAACGCACGGTGCCAATGCCTTTCAGCTGCAAAAATCTACATCACATCATATGCAAAAGAAAGGCAGTATCTCCCCATCCGCCACCACAACAATAAAGTACACAACAACAAGTCTGTTCTTGGCAGAGGATGCTGACAAACTCTTACGAGACCTAGATGTAGATCTGGCCAGGGAAGTGGAGGAGGCACTTCTTCTGGCGAATGACGTATGGGAAGAGGCCGAGGATGCCAGCGAAGAAGACGACGATGAGGAGGCAGAAATTGCAGCGATTGCCGACGCCTTGACTTCGTCACCTGTCCCTCCAAAACAACAACAACCGCGGCCACCAGAGCAAATCAACGTAGTGTCCCCTCCGAAGCAAGAGCCTTCATTGTTTACATCCGTAATCAACAATCAAGTGGAGTTGGATGACTCATCGGAAGCCCCTCTCCCCCCTGACGGCCCTCCCTCGCTCAACGCTGTTTCTTTCGGTGAGAATTTACAGCAAACCGTTACAGATGAGATCGAACGACTGAAGAATTTGTTATTCGGTCTGAACAGAGACTTAGAAAGCACAGAATCTAATGTGGTAGAGGCAGAGTCTACCGCCGACAAGCTCAAGAAGGAGATTACAGCAAGTCAAAAGCAACGCGAGGAGGTACTTCGAGAGATAGAAAGTCAATTCAAGAAAGAAAAGGAGAGTTTAATGGAACAACTTAGCAATGCCTCCGGTGAACTTACAGCAATTATGGATGAGTCCACGAGGAATATTACAGCGGCTCGTGATGAAGCTTCTGTGGCAGAGAAGGATTTGTTGAATCAAATGAATGAATTTAAGTCATTGATGAAACAGTTGACTGATGACACTGTTGGTATTAATATGGAAAAGGAACAGATTATGAACTCCAAACAAGAAAACATCGATAGAGTGAAGAAGGAGGCAGCGGACAAGTTACTCAAGTACAAAGCTGAGCTTGCAGAAGATGGCGAGGAGTATCGATTATATAATTCCAAACTGCAAAAGAAGGCGAACGAGGCAGAGAAAAGAGTACGTGATATCTACGATGGCATCAAAAAGATTCGCGAAGACCGAATCTCGTTACAACAACAGATACAAGATGTTGAGAGTGAGTCTCTGGAACAAATTGCAACCCTTGAAAAGCAAATCATGCAAGATGATGAGGAATACACGAAATACTTACTAGGGGAACGTGCCCGTATTGATAAGCTGATCTCGGAATCCAAAGCCAAGTATGCAGCTATACTTGAAAAAGAGAAGGCAAAACGTGAATCTATCGAGGAAGACTTTGAAGCAGTGCTGGCTGAAAAGGACGCCCAGGGTAAAGCAGCTATTGCAGAGATTGAATCCAAAGCAAAAGTCAAATTAGACAAACTGGAAGAAGATCATGCGGCAGAACGTATGGCAATATATCAAGAGAAAGTCGAGGCTGTCTCGGCGGTGCGAGAAGAGATGCTTGCACAGTTACAGTTGGAAGATGAGAAACTGAATGCAATTCACGAGGAGATGCAACCCAAGATAGATAGTGTGCAATCTGAGATTGCCGAAGTAAAGGCAGCATTTGAGCAGGAATTATTAGAGCGACGAAAGCTTGCAGATGTTGAGAAGAATCTGTTTGTCAAACGCATGGAGACCGTGAAATCTGAAATGCAAGACAAAATTAATGCGCAACGCAAGGAGATTGACAATGAACAATATGAGTTCTTGCGAGAACACAATTTACTAGTAGGCGCATCTGAGGAAGAATGTCGACGTGCTTGGATGGAGCTTGCTACCTTGAAACGAAAGGTGGGTGATGCTGGGGCGAAGAGACAGGAGTTGGCTGTTGAAGTCAAGAGAAAGACTGAATTGATTCAAGTGTATGAGAGTGATAGATCAAGCTTTAGAACATCATTGAGACTATCATTCAAGGCAGCTAGAACCAAAATTGGTAAGGGAACTAGACGAGTGCTAAGAAGGAACAAAGAAACTACCGACGTGTAGAGCATATCGACGATCTATTAAATTTAATCCTCGACTTTTTTTACCCAACATGAAGATAGTACAGCTATAGCATGACAAACGTTTAAACGTGAACATGTCCCGTCAATTCTAATTCTACTCTTTACAGTGAAATGAAGACTCTAAGCATTCATTTTCATCTCAACCAAACGGCACAGTAGGATACACCTGATGAGGATTATCAGATAGGAACATTCCCATTCGATTCTTCTTGACAAATGCCGGTTTCAATGCCTTCCTCGCATCTTGTATTGAATGATTTGGACTATCATAAATCATTGGCTGCAATGGTGGCTTCTTGTTCTCACCGAGAGAAATGGTCGTCACTTCGGGTATCGGGCTTGGTCGAAAGGGCTTCTGCTGATTTGCAAATTGTTGATGGCTGGGCTGTTGCATCGTGGCCTTATTTCTTGACTTGGCATCTGGAAATGACATTCCGGAAGGAGGACGGGGATAGAACATCTCGGGGGTTGGTGGAGTAATGTTGACGTAAAACCCATATTGGGGGCTAACATATCCGTTGCTGTGATGAGGGAGAAAATGATTGGGATTGGATGACTGACGAGTATTATTGGAATATGGCATAGATGGGGAGGCATTTGAAGAAGGACCTGAGTTAGGAGTTAGAATTTTGGTTTCTTCTTCGTCCTGGGAAGCTGAACTTTCAACCTTGGGATGGACGGCTGTGCCGAGAGTAATGTGATAGCCGGGGAAAGCACCACTTTGTCCTCCAGATGGAATAATCAAACCTCCGTTGGTTCTTCCGCTTCCCATTTTTAAGCTCGGTGGGATGTGACTGCTCTTATTGAGACTATCAGAACTGACCGAATCAGAATCAGTAGATCCAACTACAGACAGGGATTTAAAAGACTTCATCCCTGATGTGCTTGAATATTGAGAAGAAGTGGTGGAAGTAACCGATTCCGAATGACCTGAAATCATCATTTGCATAGGTGGACTATAACTCCCACTCCTCTTGAGGGCACTCTTGATAATTCTAATTTGGCTTCTACCCCTCCTATCTCTACGGGATGTAGTATCTTGAGAATCAAAACTACAAGAACGTGAAGGTCTCCATCCATGCCCTCTTCTGTATCGTGATGAATGCTTTTTATCGTCAAAGTATTCCACTAGGGGTTGCTCCTTTTCGTCTGACCATGACATCGTTTTCTTGGTTACTGTAATATCAGAAGTATTATTATTACCAGTGAGGCGATTCTTGGCTGGGGGCTCTTCATCAGCTTCTGCAGCCAGAGATGCAAGGTTGGACCTAGATGAAGATCTCCTTGGAGATTGACGTTTCTTCGTCTTCCCCAGCCCTCCTTGTTCGTCTAGAGAGCTAGCATCCATCACCGCTACCAGCTCATCAATAACTCTGGAGACAGGAAGACTGCACGAATCTAATGCAGTCGTTGATGGTTCGGGTGTCGAGATTTGAGATGTAACATATGTTTCATAGGAAGGAAAATTAGCATCCTCCGAATCTGAATCCATTCCAGATGATATTTGAGGCCACGGTTCTATGCCATCGTCCCCGCCTCTCTTGGCTCTGTCAACTTCCTTCCTCAGCAGTTCTTTGTCTCGAAAGCTCTGCCCCTCATCATGATGGGATTCGTCCGATTCGCTTTCATTGTTCCGTTGTTTGCTCTCCTCCTCTTCTGCCCGTTGGGCATCTGCTCCGCCTAGAAACCACATGATGGTACCAACGACGGGGGCACGTATGAATGAGGAGAAGAGGCCGAGGTCTTCTACTCTATCGGCTTCTATGGGGCGTTCGAATGCCATATTGGGTGCAGCGTCGACTTGGAAACAAACACGAAGCTTACAATACTTATTTAGAATATTATGATCTTGTGAATATGGAAAGAGGAGCTAGCATAGATTTAGACAATGACAATGCGATGGAACAAGCTGTTTCTCCTCATGGTAGTTGCAGAGAAATGCCAGCCTAACTCTTTGGGTGCATCAATGATGAGGCGCACATTGAACCAATCTCCCGACTCCCCTCCCGAAAGTTTTCAAAGTGTGTCACGCAGTGTCACCCGTTTTGAACCAGCTGACATCTGCTTCCAATCTTTTGGCAGGCTTTGGCTCTTGGTCAAAAGACTTTCCAGCTATTTTAGCCATTCTATGATGTCTCAACGGACGATTTGTGTGTTCTTCGTTTAACAGTGAGCAGATGCTTTCTGTTGAATAAATATTTAGAGGTAATAATTTTTCTAGAATGTATTTATCAAGTGCTTTATTGGCATTACCTCGCTATTAAGGATACCGTCCACTTCTTTGTTCTGATACAAGATTCTGAACGGACCATGACAGACCACACACCTTTGGCGCCAGAATGAACCTGCCAAGTGCCAAGCCAAGGGAGGAGGCGGGCGAAGAACTAGATACGCCACTACGCCACACGCCACACGATGGAGGACGATCGATAAACGCTCTGATGCAACATCCGCCCGCAGCGAAATGATATTAGATGTACATAAGATGGATAGATACAGACGCAATAGCCGTTGCCAAAGCCCAAGCCGAAGCCCAATCGATGTGACTGCTGCTGCTACTCTCAGGTTAACCTGTTTTGCAAAACATCACATCATGATAGCCATGTGTTTTTCAATGGTGCTCACATCATCACTGGCAACTGCTTTTGCATTCTGTCCGAGTGAACTTGGTCCTCGAGCTAGGTCGTCCACAGATATGATAACACATACAGTCGATGGGAAGATTGGAGACATATATCATACTAAACACAATCATTTACTGTCGGCTCTCTTCTCAAGCGGCAATGACGAAATTACAGACGCAATCAATAGAATCAACAGTGAAGATGAATCGGAACCAAATGAAGACGAAGATGATGGCGACGAAGAAGACGTCATATTCCAAAAGCTACGCAGGAATTCGCAAAGAGGACCAATTAATCCTATCCAAGAACATGACAAGATGATGAAAGAAAATCATGACGAGGCTACTTTCAACGCTACCGATTCTGACACCAATGGCAGCAGCGCAAGCAGTAACACCGAAGAGTCTTTGATTGGCTCTTCTTTTTACAGATCCCTGCTATCTTCCTATATTGACCCGGATGCAAATGTCCATGACTCCCATTCCGAGGAATATGTAGATGACCAGATGTATGAATTGCTATCGCGAGAGGGGAAAGAGCTTGAAAAGTTTGGTCCTGGCATAACGACTGCACCACTCGATCCGTCATCGGATGAGGCAATGGTTGAGGCAGATTTGGCTCAAAAGGAATCAGCTTTGCAAAAAGTTGTTAAGCAGATAGGAACAACTGAGGGAAGGTGGGATAAAGATAAGATTGAAGAGGCGCAAAAGCTAAAGGCTGAGATTGATCGAATGCATATTGATGATTGCGGGGCAGTCCTATTGGCTAATCTTGCTTTTTATGAGGCATTTTCAGCCAGAGATTCGGATTGGATGAAAGATGTTTGGTGGAATTCACCTTCGGTGGTTTGTGTTCATCCTTCTCATGACCCACTCGTTGGCGCTAAAGCTGTATTGGGTAGCTTCAAGAATATGTTCTCGCAAGAGACGCTAGGGAGAAAGAGTCGAAGGGATGGGACAAAACCTGCTCAGAATGTATTCATGTCTCCAGCAAACATTCGAGCACTATCTGTTCGAGGTACAACTGCCTCATTGGTTTGCGATGAAGAAATATTTGATAAGAACCCGAATGAATACACAGGTCGCATCATTGTTAACAAATTACTAACAACCAATGTCTTTCGAAAAATCGGTGGCAAGTGGAAGCTCATCCATCGACATGCCAGCTGGCACCCGGAAACACTCGCTGCAGATGCAGGCTTGAAGGCGAAACCCGGATTTGTTCCAGTCAAATCTGAGAGAGAGAAGTTCAATGATAAGTTGACAAAGAATCGTACATTCAGCGCAAATTTAGAAGACAAACGTATGAAGATTACAAGACTTGCAGGGAAAGGAACCTCAATACGACCAGCTGATAATCAGCCTGCACCTACGTCATTAGATGGGTTGAATGCAAATAATGTGGTGGGTATACCGGACGAGAAAGTGAAGCAAAAGAAAAAGAAAAAAAGCTCCGACCAAGATGATTTGTTTCGTATGTTGGGTTTAACTGGCGAGGACGATGATGGAGATGAAGAAAGTAGCTCTTCAACATCCAAGCGTTTTTCTCTTTCCGACTTGCTGTCAAATAACAAGGGTAAAACTACAACTACTGGGTCAGGTACGCCTGAGGACCCTTTCATCACGCGAAGAGTTATCTCGATTGGGCCAGAACAATTCAACCAACTAGCATCTGAAGGCGAAACAATAGACGGGGATGGTGATGAGGATGATGACGAGGAGAATGTGGTGATTGATCTCCGTGAAAAGTCTGAAGATGAACGTAGGAACATCTTGTCAAGGATATTTCCTGATCAAGTGAATTCACTGATGAAATCAATTAATGAAAAAGAAAATGGGAGTGAAAATGTCGGAGATGAAATGAAATCAGCATCACCGGAGGAGATACTGCCGGTCCAAGCTAACAAATCCAAATCATTTGAGCCTGCTCCTATCATACATCCCAAGCAAACTGTACAATCTCCAACACAAAAGTGCATTGATGTAATACGAAAGCTTTCTGATAAAGGACAACTATCATCCAAACAAAAACGAGCACTGATGACAGACATTATTGCATCATCAGCTAGAGGTGAGACAAGTATGGTAGAGGTCGCTTATGGATTGCTGCTGAGTGAAGATTCTGATGCTGGAATGGAAGATTTTACTGATCAGTGTAGAGTGTTCGCATCTGCATCTATGGATGGCAATTCTGATTTTAGTGTTTGATCTTTGGCTGCCTATTGATAAGTTATAAGTAATCAATATTGAATGAATGGAGTAGCACCCCTTCATCTTCACATGGGACCCCTACATAGAATCTGGGAATGCACAATTGTGACAGATTATTTATTTGAACCCATTACAGCTTTTTGACACTGTTCTCTCCAAAGGAAGAAGTCGCCTTGGTGATAACCTTGGTGAAGCTACAAGGCTTTTACTCCAGTTTTGTGTGGGGAGGGGTGCTTGCACTTTCCAGCAAGGTGAGAAGAACCTATAAAGTGCCATCAACCATGACGGCAACCCATTCTGCCGTCTGATTCACTGCCACCCATGACTTGATCAAGGAAGTCTCTATTGATTTATCATTGACGCTGAAATCCTTCTGATTGGCTGTCAAATGCTGTGTGCAAAACTCAGTGAATATGCTCCATTAGCCATTGTACTGAGGCCAAACTTTTAGCTAGAGCTTAAATTCCTTTTCTCATTCCTTCTATATTCACCTAAGCAATTGTGGGTGAAATTTCAATGGCATGATGTGAGTATCTAGTTTGGATGTAAACAGTAGTTTCTCAAAGTTTCTTTTCATAAAATCTAAAAAAAATACTCCCTTTCTACTCGACAAACTCCTCTCATTGAGTACAATAAAACATAAGATGATAACATGCAAATTACAGCTTGTGCCAAGCCTGTCAATTTGGTATTCTCTACTTTATTGAAGTTTGTTTGTGTCAGATGAATTAGTCTCTATGCCATAATTGGTTGTGAAAATCAATACACCAAAGGAATACAACAATCAACCATCACCTGTTGTATTAATCAAAAGAAAGTTATGGCAGGGTAATTGTTGAGTTTGTGCAGGGAAGACTTTTATTACTATTCTGGCAGTAATCATAAAATAAAACTGTAACACAATTGTATTACTTTTTGTTCACTAATTATTACTACATCGTTGTGTTTTTTGAATACTGGACATTATTAGTTGTATGCTACAAATTATAAAAAGTCCGTGGAGACCCTTGCTGGCAGTGCATTCCAATCCAAACCCCATAACATCATTCAATATATCCATAATGAGACATTGGGATGGTCCAGCAGCAATGGTATGGATGTTATGGTCCACACAGTCACTACCTTGGCCTTGTTCACTTGGGGACACAAGACAGCTTTTTCCTCTGCTTGAGGACAAAATTCAGCCCGTGGAGACCCTTGCTGGCAATGCATTCCAATCCAAACCCCATAACATCATTCAATATATCCATAATGAGACATTGGGATGGTCCAGCAGCAATGGTTTGGATGTTATGGTCCACACAGTCACTACCTTGGCCTTGTTCACTTGGGGCCACAAGACAGCTTTCTCCTCTCTCAGAGCTCAAAATTCAGCCCGTGGAGACCCTTGCTGGGAAAGCATTCCAATCCAAACCCCATAACATCATTCAATATATCCATAATGAGACATTGGGATGGTCCAGCAGCAATGGTTTGGATGTTTTGGTCCACACAGTCACTGACTTGGCCTTGTTCACTTGGGGCCACAAGACAGCTTTCTCCTCTCCCAGAGCTCAAAATTCAGCCTGTGGAGACCCTTGCTGGGAAAGCATTCCAATCCAACCCCCATAACATCATTCAATATATCCGTAATGAGACATTGGGATGGTCCAGCAGCAATGGTTGTGTTGTGGCTTTATGGATCAAAACACACATATTCTTGGTGTTAAGAGTGTGGGGCTCCATAAGCCAGAGTCGTCCTTACCAGCAACTGAGAAGCCAGCTTGTTGAAACCTTTGTTGATGATAATCAATCTCATGAATCTCCCACCATTTATCAAATCCATGATGAGACATTAGATCAGTCCAGCTGCTGTGATATGAATGTATCGATCCAAATACACACATTCTTGATAAAAAGGTGTTGGGCCTCAAGCCAGAATCGGCCTTACCAGCAACTCAGTAGTCAGCTTGTTGAGACCATTGTGGACAATGAATTCCAATCTTATGATTCTCCCACCATTTATCATATCCATGATGAGATATTGGATCAGTCAAGCTGCTGTGATATGGCTATGGCTGTGTGGATCCAAATTCTCACATTCCATATTCTTGGTGTTGGTGTGAAGAGTTTTGGCTTGATTACTTCTTGGCAGTTGCTGTGGCTGATTATTCTCATATGTTGACAGTTCAAAGGTTTATTACCGGCTTTGGCATCTCGCATCTATTATATGTAGCACGAAGAACTGATAATATTTCTACTACACTCCATGCACATATCTCATCATCCTAGTCCAGACATGTATTGTCGATAACATTGATACTGCTTGGTCTGAATTTGCAAATGCAAAGTCACAATTTGCTCTTCACATTAGGTTCAGGTTCAAAGGAATGGGAATTGATCGTCGATTCTCGTAGTTTTGTCGTGGAACGATGCAGAGTATCATCCCTCTTCTCAACCTCAGAGATGCCAACAACAACATAATAACATACTACAAAGTTGTCTTCACCTACCCTCTATATTGCCAACCTTTTTGGTACTGAATCATTTCACCACCCCATAACAAACACAAATCCTTTCGAGTATATGCTGACAAACATTAATCATGTGAGTAACGTTCCCATCACAGGAATACAACATACACGGAGCCATTTACAACTTACATTCCAGGAGGTTGCTACGCCCGTAGCAAGGGACAACTGCAGTTTACTCATAAATCAGCCTATGACTAGTGCAGGTTTCTAAGATGACGGATCATCACCTGGTTGTGAAGCATGATGTTGATGTTTTGCTTGTTAATGCAACAATCTCCCTATTATCAATTGACACAAACAATTTTGTAGATTGCATCAGTAACGAATCAAGCAACTCTCACATTGGCGCTTACCTATACTGGAATACAAATCTGGGTCAATTCATCCGCAGTGGCAAAGTAAGTACAAAAGGCTTTCGAGAAAGAGAAAGAGAAAGAGAAAGGCAAACACGAGAAAGAAGCGGCGAAAAAGCAGGACCATACCGACAACAAATTCTACACCTTTTACCCTTCACATGACAACCCAAGATCAAAATCAAAGATCACAAAAGGTGTGTTCGAGTTGCTTGTGCAATTCGAAGCCGCTGCATTTGTTAAAACTAGCGCCTGCGTTGATAAAGATTGCAATGAACGGGGGGGTCATGATATTGAGCAATGACGACAAAGAAAAAATCTGATCCAGCATGAAATCTGAAACCTGAATCTAACGAAATTATCAAGTTTCACACCTTCTTGTCATATTTGATGGAGTTTGGGTACGGTTTTGGATCACCCCGTTGTTGAATGTGTCTGGTAGCTTTGGTTTTGAATCACTCATTGGACTTATGAAGTGAAGCGTTGGCGGTTTGGTTGGAATTGCATATTTTAATTGATGATCTATTTAAATAATACGCATTAGATACCTATTAGCGTCATAAGAGAGGGCGATGGAGCGACATTAATATGCCGCCGCCTTAAAGCTTGGGCGGACTGCAATAGCTCCTCGAATGCCATGGCCCATGATCCATGATGTGCTATGTTGCGGCTTCGTTAGGGGGAGGGTGAGCGGAGTGAATGATGGAAAAGATAGAGGTATTTGCACATTATATTAAAAGAAAGTACCTGTCGTGATATCTAATGAAAACAGAAAACCAATCAAGAGATGAGCACCAAGCAAATCACCAGTCACCAATCGACAATCGAACACGGACAATAGATCAGGCATCAGCCTTCAGTCTTCTTTTATTCAAATCATGCAGTGATACACCCTCATCATTAATTTCGCCCTATCACGAACACACGGACACGAAAACACATCTAACAATATCAGTTGAAAATGGAGATCCAAGAAAGGTCATCGGGCAAAATCTACTCCCTTTCCTCCACCGCCACACTACCAGAATGGCTTTCGGACCGATCGAAACGCAATTTAAACAAAACTGACTCTTCGTATCGTCATCGCATAACTTTACTTCAAGATTTAGAAATGCCAGCGTCTAGTTCCAGAGTACGTCAATCACCCGATGGTCAATTCCTCGTAGTAGCGGGCACGTATGCTCCTAGAATCCGATGCTACGAACTTCAAGAACTGAGCATGAAATTCGAACGCTATCTCGACAGTGAAGTTGTGGACTTATTAATACTGGGTGAAGATTATGGCAAACTGGCTATCCTTGGAAACGATCGGTCAGTATCATTTCACGCACCGTACGGATTCCATTCCAGTATTCGATTGCCAACTTTTGGAAGAGCCATGGCTTATGAAAAAAGCACGTGTGATTTATTGGTAGTCAGTTCTGGCAAGAGGGGTGGTTCCGATGATGTAGCAGGGCGTTCAATGGGACAGGTGTATCGGTTTAATTTGGATGAAGGCCGATTTTCGCAAACACTTACATATGATTCTGCATTGAGAAGCAAGTCCCTTGATGACGGGAGGACATTGCAACTAGGTGGAAATTGTATCGCCGTTTCTCCCACGCATTCATTAACAGCTGTTGGAGCTGAAGACGGCACAGTCAGGTTTTGGGATAATCGTGCCCCTGTGGGCTCAACTCAGAACGATCTTCATCTGACACCTTTTCTTAACTTAGATGTAGCATCTGCCACTTCAGGGTTTGGATTCTTTGATGACACAACAAACATTGGATTCTCAGGCGAAGTGACTTCGATCTGTTTTGATTCATCTGGAGTACACATGTGTGCAGGTACAAAGGGCGGGAATGTAGCTCTTTATGACATGCGTTCGAGTAAGCCTCTGTTTATCAAAGAGCATCAATATGGGCTACCGATTCATACAGTGCAATTCCATGAAGGATCAAAAACTGTATTGAGCAGTGATGCAAAGCTAGTCAAGATATGGAATGCTAAGGGATCAGCATCTGCAATGCAAAGAAGTGATGATTGGAATGACGACTCACCGATCGGCTCAAACAATGACACAGAAGATGGCGCTCTTGGAAGCATTGTCGCCAATGTCGAGGGCACTGCCGATTTTACGCATTTTCTAGTTGCGGGTGATTCTACTGATGTTAATGGACATAATAGCGGTCTTCTTCTATGCACCGGAGAACAATCGAAAGTTCAATCATTTTACTGCCCAATGCTTGGTCCTGCACCCAAATGGGTTTCATTTATTGAGAATATCACCGAAGGTAAAGTGATGCTAAACGCCATATTGGTATTTTGCACTAATTCAAATGTATTTATTTCGGCAAACTAATCAACGACTACTTCTTCTGGCCTCTATCGAAGAGTTGGAAGAAAAAGATGGTGTGCTGGACAAAGGTGTTACTACCGATTCTGGAGTTGTTCAGACGGAGACAATATACGAAGACTATAAGTTCCTTACTCGATCTGAGATTGACTCACTTGGGATCCAAAATTTGGTTGGCACCCCGCTATTGAGAGGCTATATGCACGGATTTTTTATCCATGTCGGCTTGTACAATAAGGTACGAGCAGTTGCCAAACCATTCGAATATAGCGAATATCGATCTCAAAAGATCAAGGAACGAATGGAAGAAAAACGTACGTCGAGAATTGCCCCGAAGACACATGCGAACGAGAAGAAGATTTTGGCCAAAGTCAACCCAGATTTGGCACAGCGTCTACAAAGCAAAGCATCTGATCGCACTAAGGCAGGTAAAGCCGCTAAAGCATTGGTTGAAGATGATCGATTTGGATCTTTGTTTAGCAATCCTGACTTTAAGATTGATGAAGATGCGGAGGACTTTAAACTGCGAAATCCAAGTGGTGTTGCTGCGACAAAGATAAGAAATGATCGCGATATGGACAGCGACCAAGAAGACGGAGATATTAGTGACGAAAGAACTGTTGAATCAAACAAGGCGCAAGATAAAGGATGGGGTAATGCAAGCGATGAAGAATACTACAGCTCTCAAAATGAAAGTGAAGATGAAGATGGTTTCAAGGGAGGCGAGGTAAGAATAGTCATATCTAGTCATATATCAAAAATAAAGACAGAATACTGACGTTGATTTGTCTCTTGATGTCTATTAGGTCCGAGGTGAAGAGTATGCCTCCATTAAGAGGAAGCCTATTAAGACACAAAAGACCAACAAACCCAAAAAGACAAAACCGAAAATGAACGATAATGAAGAAAATGCCTTAGATTTTGGTCTGGGCAGTATCACGGCAGAGCAAGAGGCCTCGAAGAGAAAGAAGGAGCTGTCTCTATCAATGGCAGAACGTTTGGAAACGAAAACTAACGAAGAACAATATATGAGTGAAACAAAGAGACTTAAAGTTAGAGGACAAGGATCAGTTAAGGAAGTTTCATTCATACCCAAGTCTTCAAGAAAGGTAGAGGACAAGAAAAACAATCTAACAGATGACAAGACGGGCAGATCTCGCAGAGGAATCAGAGAATTAGGCTTTAGAACTCCATTTAAACATCATAAATGAAAGTTACTGCGTGAATATCCCAGAGAGGATTGCCTCCATTTGTGATTTGTCCCCAGAAGTAGCTTTTAGTTCCAACATCGCCAAATTTGATTGCTTTATCTTATTTTAGGGAAATAAAAGTGCCATCAGTCACGAAATCTGCTGTCTCTGTTGCATCATCCGGGCGATCCCAAATGATATAATCATCCCCGCAGCAGAGCCTGCAATGTTCCAAACGAGCTCAAACATCCTCGATTTCAACTTTTGTTGTTGCAACTGACGATAAGTTCTTTCAAGTCGAGACTGGTGCTGTTTTTCTGCCTCAGATGTAGTATGCGCCAACAGTTCTACACTACTCATATTTGGCCTGGAAGCATCAAATTGAGTTGAAATGTAGTAGAAGTGATGCCGAACAACAAAGTCAACCGTTGCATCTTCAAGTGAATTTGACTTGCTGTTGGAAGATGTGACTTGGGTCATATTGAATTCGCTTGATGTCTCGTTGCCGCCTGTACCTTCAATAGTCCCATTGATTGTCCTGTCAACTTTTGAATGCGACAAGATGAAGACTTTTTCGTATCTTGTTTTTAACTCATTCCCAATGACTAAATGAACACCGTTTCTCTTCATCGCCATGGTTGCCTTCTGGTGCAAGATATCGGAATCAGTTTCAAGTTTGAAGCTTACGACAAATGCAGTTGGACACCATTTTTTACGCAATGTAGGGATTACTTTTGGAACCGGATAGAGAGTAATTGTAAGTGTGTTATCAACTCCAACTTTGGCTGTATTGTTTGAATCTGATGTTGCTAGGCCATAGTCTCGACTTTGGATTTTGTGCACGGCTCTCTTTTCTAGTGGAATGTAGAAATCACTGACGGCTGCAGCGAGGTAGACTAAGCCTAACGAACCAGCTGTGTTGATTGCCTCGCAGCATGTTTGTAGTTTCTGTAGATAATCATCAACTGTCCTAAAGTTTACTGTGATTAATAGACCTTGCTGCATGATATTATTGTATGTCCGAACAGTCGATTGGAGAACATCAGAATTTTGTAATCTAGGGTTGAGAGAGAGACCGTAGGTTCTTGGTGATGTTGACTGTGGATGCCTGTCATTAAACTCGAGATTGTTAGCATCACTGCGTTGACTTGAATACAACCATGGATCCGCGGGGCTGTTTGTTGTGCCATTGTTTACTTGACGCGATACTATTTCATCGGATACCAAGTCTAAAGTATCGCAATCCAAATCAACATTATGCGTTGTTTCACATTCAAATAGTTTGCCGATACTCTCAAACCCAATTCGACCCCTCTCACCCACTACATCTTCAATATGCCTCCCAAATGGACTTACACTCCCAATTCTCTTCAAGTGAATCACGGCATATCCCCTTTGTAGGAACTGCTCGACGGCACAGGCTCCACGTAATCCGGTGGAAAAATTATCTAGGAAACGGACCGCATTTACCTCGAGATCTGCAGCTGTTCCTCCTGATGTTATTAGGGCTATGGGACGATGGTGGGAGGTGTGTCGAGTGGTGAAGTTTTGTAGGCGGACGAGCAATTGTTCGTCGTCGGATGCCGCCATGATCCATGATGTGTTGAGCGAGAGTGATGAAATTATAGAGGGCCAAGTCGCTGGCATTGTAATAGTATCACTTTATCTGCCTCCTATTTCCTCACATTCAACATTATTATTATTTTTCTGCCCGACCTGCATCAACATTGACCACGCTCAAACAAAAAACACCATGGCAGTCTACCCGCGTATGCTCACAGCTTTGCCGATCATTTTCATTACAGTGATTGTCGGAGCAACGGCGTTTTCTGGATCTCGTAGTTTCGATAATTACATACCCCATGAACAGCTTCACCTCAACGAGTTGATGGTAACGCGGAGCTATAGCTGTCTTTATTGCTCAATCAAGGACATATCATCTGATCAAGCGGCATCAGCAAATAATCTTTCGGGAATCATAACCCCAAAATCATCACGTCGAGTAACCAATATTGAGCAATTTGCACGCCTACCAGTCTGGCCGGTGTGGTCTGGAATAATCCTCTTCCTTACCTCTCGTCTTACCTCGAAATCCCTCGCTGCATCAATCGAAGACACACTCGGAGGACGTGTCTGCCCCAATTTCTTTAACGCACAAGAAACCTCACCTTTTGTATTGATGGTCCATCACCGTCATTCCTTTTCCATACTTGATCCGATCCGATTTATCCAAAGGACCTTCTTTCCCGAAGGCTTCCCCGCTCATCCACATCGAGGATTCATAACAGTCACGCACTGTCTCAAGGGAGGTATGATCCATCGTGATTCATTGGGTATTAAGCAAACTTATGGAGCCGAAGCACATCATGATGATGCTCATGTCCAGTGGCTGACCGCGGGTTCTGGAATACAGCATGAAGAGATGTGGGATACAAATGGTAATAGCCTATGGAACGATCAGGAGCTCTTCCAGATTTGGCTGAACCTGCCTTCGGCTTATAAAATGGTCAGGCCTAAGGTGGAGTTGTTGAAACGTCATAATGTTAGGGATGGTGAACCCATTCCGATGTCTGTTACCCCGATTGTCACAGAAGAAAATGGAGTTATTACCACAATTGTTTGTGGACAATATAATGGTGTGAGTGCTACTGTAGACTGTCCGACGAATGCAGCTATATTACAAGTGCAATTCACACAAAAATCAACATGGAGACACAGCCTACCAAGAGCATACGAAACTGCTATTTTGTATGTCCGGAAGGGCTCTGTCCGTGTCGGAGCTTCCCTACTCCCAGTTCATCATACGGCATATTTGTCTAAAGATGGAGATGAAATCGTGATCGAAGCAGACAATGAAGCTGATGTACTAATGCTGTCGGGTGAGCCGCTAAGAGAACCGTAAGTTGTTGTTTCAATCATATTTTTTCGTATTAATAGCCAGCATATCATTCAGTCTAACTTCTGAACATTCCATTATCACTTTACACCTTTAGCATTGTCTCTCAAGGATCAATGGTGATGAATACAGAAGGAGAAATACAATTGGCTTACGCTGACTATCAGAGAGGATTCATGGGCCTGCCATGGTCAGAGAATTTGAGTGATGAAGAGTGGAGGGAGCATGTCAAGAAGAACCCTTCGAAGTATTAGGGTGAAGAGCCCCAATGAAATGCTAAATGTAAGTCACATAAAGACCTTCTTACGTGTGTATTAAGATGTTGTCAATCGCGACTAACGCTGGCACAGTCTTGATTCAAAGCGGTTGGTCTATTTTTTTGTGCGATGTAGGAGTATTTGAATTTGAGGCGATTCATTAGCCATCTATTCCCATGGAAATCTTTATATTTACAGCGATTGCACCAATTCGCCATATCGGCTACCTAGCACGAGCTCGCGAAGGCCTGAAGGTTACGAACTCATAAACACACTCACAGAAGACAGCAAAAGTCGTCATGCGTGCTAAAGTAATTGGTTACATCCCATTGGATAGAGAGGCACCAAAGAAGACAAGAATTTCGCACCTTGTCGGTAAGTGTTTAGTATGTTTCACATAGATCTTCATAACAGTTCATTCATGTCATATCTCATGTATCTTTTGTAGATGTCACCAGAGCACAGAACGAATCTGATAGAGTGAACAAACTTGCTTCAGCAGCTAGAGTATTCAGCCATCACGACAAGTCAAAGCATGACCAAGATATCCAGGCAGGTGCAGTATGTAAGAGCCCATATTGTCAATTCGGGAAGCTTGATTCCTTTTTACTGACCTTGATTATTGCTTAAGCTATTCTATGCAACCTACTTCGCTCGTGTTCTCCATTCTTTGTCACCAAGTCAAGAGAAATGTACTTTGTGTGCAAGATCCTCAACCATCTCTTCCGATGCAACGAAGACAAGGCCAAGGTTTCTTTCTGCTTGGATGGCTCAACTCTCATCATCAATCTGCTCGAGGCCATCGAGATTTACTACAGATTAGGAAAGAAGGGCGACACAAAATGCCTTGTAGCGGCTCAAAATCTCATCGACAAACTACTAAATTTCGCAGTCGTTCCTCTTAGTTTGATCAAAAGACGCGAAGAACTTATGTTCTTTTTAGTCAGCAGCATCAATGGCGCAACTGGTCGCCTTGTTATGCTGTTCTCGATGAAATGCCTCTCAATGTTGTCAGAG
This sequence comes from Cyclotella choctawhatcheeana, assembly GCA_036939855.1. Taxonomy (NCBI): domain Eukaryota; phylum Bacillariophyta; class Thalassiosirophyceae; order Thalassiosirales; family Thalassiosiraceae; genus Cyclotella; species Cyclotella choctawhatcheeana. Next base: position 22,045 of record JALLPH010000054.1, read on the forward strand.
CACAAACAGAATAAGCAGGTGCTGCTGACTTACCCAGGCCTCGTCAGGTCAGTAGAAGTAGGCTCAAGGCATATGGCACAGGATGTGAGAGAAGAGTCAGCCAGAATCATATGCAATTTGGTATGGGATGCAAAGTAAGTAAACGCCAAGTTTTAACTTGACTTTCGCTAAGTAATTGATCATGTCTGATATTTCATTGCTCTAGGAATAAGACCCAGCTTACCCATCGCAAAAACGGCAAACAAGGCTGGACTCAAATGATATATTTGACCCTCATCGATCCGAAGTCATCCATTGCATCAAAAAAATATGCCATGAAAACATTGATTCACTTAAGCAGTGCAGTCAGTAACAAGGTATTACTCGTCGATTATCAGAGAGGTGTCATTGTTAAGGAGTTGATGCGGGTAGTCAGTGCTACATCCTCAATCGACCAACAAGTGAAGATTGCTGCAACTGAGGTATTATGCAGCTTAATTTGTCGATCAACAGCATCTAACCTTTGTCAGCCAGATGTTTTAGTTACTCTTGCATCGCAAGGATGTGGTAAAGAAAAAACTTCTGTGCCGTCGGCTAGGGTCATAAAGAAGTTATCATCGTTTATTCATTCAAACGACTTGTCTCATGAGTACCTACTTCAAGCCTTGGTCACCCTGTCATATGGGATAAAGACAGAGGTATTGAAATTGACTGTTAAGGCCTGTGCAGGTAAGAAGTATTGTGTTATTAATTTCACAGAAGACTGGACTTATTCCCTGACTTTCTATTCTTGAACCGAATAGAGCAAGCTGAGTCTCCTCGTAACAGGTTGAAAATGATAGCCCATAAGGGTCTTCTACAATCCTTAACAATGCTCACATGTGATGAAGAAAACAGCACAGTGCGTGACATCGCTCAATATGTAATTAACTCTCTAGCAGGTAAGTGTTTATTTCACAGTCACAAAGAGGACACAGGTACTTTACCAACAGCTAAACATTATTTGAATCCTTTCAGCTGATGTCGCAATTGCGAAGGGTGTGGAACTTAGTCAAGTTCTTAGCCAAATTGCAAGCAATCATCAGAGATCAAGACAACAACATCAACATCGTTGTTACTCTCCTACATCAATCATGCAATTCAATTTTGACTTTGATTCTGCGGATTGTCCTATATGTGAAGATTAGTAAATCTGTGTTGTGCCTAATGCCAACTATGTTCATGTATACACTTCTTTAGTCAACTACAGTCTTAGCCAATCTTAGCAATAAGTAATTATTATCACATAGTTTGAACCTAATTGCGATTGTTTTACCCCTAATTGCGATTGTTTTACTCGTAAATCCAATCTTTAGAATGGCTCTCCCAATCCAAAACTTCACCATCCTCAAACCACAATCCAATTTCTCTTTCAGCATTTTCCACTGAGTCAGATCCATGGCAAATATTCCTTCCAACTTCAATACAGAAATCACCTCGAATCGTTCCGGGCTCGGAAGCCAATGGGTTGGTAGCACCCAACATTTTCCTACCTGTAGTAACAGCTTCTTTGCCTTCCCACACCATGCATACAACGGGTCCAGACATCATGTATTCTCGAAGTTTGGGGAAGAATGGCTTTTCGACAAGATCTTATTTGATTGGTCATAAACAAACAACATTGATTTAATTGCAGTAGGCTTGACTGACAAAAATACTCATAAATTCATAGATTCTAACCTTTGTAATGTTGATCTAGTAGCTCTTGAGATGCCATCTTCGTCTTCATAGCTGCAAGTTTATATCCCTTAGTTTCGAAACGTGACACAATGTTACCAACGATGCCACGTTGGACACCATCAGGCTTGATCTAAATTAAGAAAGATATTCATGTGCGAATCGGCAAATTATGAGACGGCTGTTGATCATACACTATTTGACTAAACTCCACCAAGTTGACTATCGATGACTCACCATGATGTAAGTCCTCTCCATAGCCATGGAAAGAGTACTGTCAGATCTCTTGGTAGAGACAGAGAGAGGCGTGGATGGGGCGAATGCGCTCGCGGTGGAGACTATGGCGGCGAAGAGAGCGGCAACTTTCATGATTCAAACTCTCTAAGATATTTTGATTGTGTAGGTAGATTTTTGAGGTGCTGTGTGCTGTGGTCTATTATTGTTGGTATGATGATGTTGTGGCTGGCGCTGATGTGTGTATCTGTGGACGCGGAGGTGGGAGGTGTGAGATGTGAGATACACGCTGAGATACGTCAGTCGAGAGCGTCAGTCCAGATCCACCTCTACCACAGTATCATCAAGGCATCACCCAGAGAGTCATCACATGAACTGGGGAAGACGACGAATCATAATATTATGTAAAGCAATGAAGCAGGGTACACTGGCCAGTATCCTTCTGCTTTCGTTTCTTCCATCGTATTTTGCATTCATCCAACAGCAAAATTGCAGTCCAACTGCCAGATCATTTAGACTTCATGCATCTATAGTATCGTCAATAATTGATTGGAAGCCATACGCTCAACCTCGATTTGATGAATTCACAGAGTTCATAGTGGGTCCATGGGTGCCTAAATTACAATCGATATCCGACGATAACGTGTCAAAATATGAGGTTGAAGAAGTCATGCGATCTTGTGGAGGAGCCGTGCAGGGTATTCGAGAACTGCCAACACATTTAATGTTTCCAGACTTGGATGAAGTTGAAGAGAGGGCATATCATAATAGAGCAGATGGTGGATTTGTTTATAGAAATGACGGCACTTACAGTGCAGGACCGGAGCTGTTTGACTTTAGACAGGCAGAGATGACCTCGAAATTACTCATGGCAAGTTTTACATTCGGTAGACATCGTATTTGGTTGACATCATCTTTGGCAGCGGTTTGCGAAGCATGGAAACAGTGCTCCACCGATGCAAATAGTGACTGTGCCGAAATTGCTTTGAATTCACAACATCTTGTACTCAAACGGCCAACATCTACAGATTTGCCAGATATACAACAAGAGAACTTTCATTCAGAAATAACATGGCAATCAGTAACGAGAGTGAAAATGCCAAATCCAAGTGATACATGGTCTCTTCCAAGAGCCAAGTGGGAAAACGCGTTGCTTATGGACGAGGATACAAAGCTTAATAATATCAAACAGAATCAATCATTTGGGTCACATGTTGCTGTAGGAAAGTTTTCTAGAGTGAATGAATCACGCAATAATTTCTTTCACGATTTGGTTGATGAAGGTTACACAGTTGAAATGCAAGCAGTTTCTATACCAAACAGAGCTATTCGATCTGCAGTACGTTGTTATGACATAGAAGGTCGGTTAAAATCCATTGCAATATTGGAGCGTCTTGTGTAAATAATCATATTATAAGAGAATGAATTACACCTACTAACTCCAAGTTGATAGTCATACTCTTATTATGCAAAACCTGCTCAGTAGCAGTTTGACGTCTTCTGATATTAATCAGAAGCACTCTCTTGAAATTCTTACTTGAGGTTTTATGAGAAGTATATCAATAACAAAGAAGACAATAAGTGCAATCCAGCAATGCACAAAGACCTGATCTGCGAGGCGCTAATTGGAATCATCATGATAAGACCGTCTGTTGGTTCATAAGTTGGTTCATCGGTGGGATTCCTTGAAGGTGGATCTGGTTGTGGTGTCGGCCGGCGAGATGGATTACGGGGCAACAATTCTATTGGATTAGAGTTCATTGGTGGTGGATTCTGATTCATTTCATTCAGACATCTGCCATTCACTTGGTCACTAAAGTATTTGATACAACATTTGAGCTCCGATTCATAGGTGGGCACGTCAGGTGGTACTGGTGATAAATTTACGCAGAATCCATTTTCATACTCATTTTCATTTACAGGATACCAATATTCACGTTGGGTAATATTGGTACTATCAACCACAGTATCGTCAGCATTTACCCAGTTTGTAGTCACAAAAGCTGCTGTTGCCTCAGTTGTGGTGGTTGTTATGACTTCTTCCTCAAGGAGGTCTTCCAACTGCAGCACATCAATCAAGGTAACAAAATTGTTTTTTCTTTCCTCAACAAGCTTCAGATCCACGTTGGGATCACATTGATAGTTACCTGCTGTACAGCTAATAGGAAGAGCCCACCCAACTATATCGATAAACTTGTTTACTTCAGTTTCATTGAGTCGATTTTCGATCAGATTTTCCAATTCATTCATATAGCTCCTCGTTATGTCAAATGTTTGCACTCTGTCAATCCACTCAAAAAAACCGATTGCCCATCTAAGATCTTGAGAATAAGGAGAACTACAAACAACCTCGGGATATATGCAGAAATCAACATCATAGAAATTCAAATAGCCCATAGAGAGGGCACGGATACCAAGGTAATGATTGATTCGGCCAAAATTACATGCGTTCCGAGTCATCATAACCCCCCTACCCCAAAAACAGCAACCAGATAAATCAGTCCTTCCTTGTCTATTCGAATAGGGCGAAATTATAACTTCATCAGTGTTAGAATCCCAATAACCGCTGAAATCTTCATCGCTCAACTTGGGTCTACACTGAAATGCCGGAGGGGTTTTGTTTCCATTTTTGAAAAGTGAAACTGCAGACATTGTTGCATCAAGACTTATATCACATGTCATGGATTTTGATGTTCCTCTGCATGTTTCATCTTGGTAGTTCCTTCCCCACTGGCCGCCTAAAACGATCACCACAAAGAGAATTAATTGCGTACCAGATCAAATTCGACTGAGACAATCACTAAGTTCGGGAATTTGTTCCTACTTACAGCTGTTGGATATCGCATATTGACCAGCTGATGACAATGAAAAATAAACACGAATGTTACAGTACTTCAAGCGGAGCGATTTCGATCTCAAAGCAACATTCATTTAATTACTTACAACCAATATAATCATCCATATGAAATTCATCACATACATCATACTTAATGGAAACCATCATGGCCTGCGCCAAAAACGCTGCAATATTTACTAGCCCGTAAAGTATACCTTTCCCCGAACTTGTCGACTCATCAAATCCAAGATAAAAGCGCATTTCATTCCCCCCTCCTCCCACTCCTGACACGGACATGGTTTCAAGCACTGTCATGAAATAATCATAGGTGTATACATTGCTTGGATATGGACTCCCATTAGAATCATATGATACAAAGGCGGTACTTTTGAGTTGGATCTGTTTAGCGTCGAGGTATGACTTTACTTCGTCGAATATGTCAGAATAGATCGTTTGTTGATTTTGAGCACGAACGATTGATGACTGTATCGCGAAAGAACAGATGATAATTACCACAAGGCAAGGGGCCAATCCAGCTGCAGCGGATTCATATCTTATGCCTCGAACTCTCTTGCTATTAGTATGCACCATATTCGAAGTTGTTTGACATAATCTACGAGTGCTCGTGCATGCAGCATGTCTTTCAATCATATCACGTCGTGTGTATCGTGTGATATTATGGTATGACATCTGACATCCGACCATGCATAGGAATTAGTATGGTACACACCATGTACACACATATTAAAAATGACGCCACAGGATAAAATAAACGGGCAGAAAATCGGCAATCTCGCCTTAAGTTAGTGGAGGTTAGTGGTGGCTCTTCATATTACTTCTGCAGGCACAAAGAAGATGGTGGCATGCTGCTGTTGTATATCCAGAAAGAAGGTGGACAATGAAACAGAGGGAACGGAGCCTTTGCTTACCGAAGAGGACAAGACAAAAGCGTTGGAGAGAACGGACGAACCGCCGATTGACTTGGTGCATGTAGAACCAGAACCAGTCGACGACGTGAATTCGCCGGTAGACCTTGTCAATGTCGCTACGGATGCAACCGCGTCCGTACTCACAAGCGCAAAGACCATCGGTGAGATGGAAATGTCGAGCTCTGATGACGACGAAAAGAACGTACCAGAGATAGCTCGTCTCGATACCTCGAGGTCCAGAATGTCAGTGGGGAACATATCAATGGATGGCATGCTAATGCAGCACCCTAGTCTGAGGAATCTGATTTCTGAAGTTGGTACTGAGTCCGAAGAGGAGGATGGGGAAAAACTGCCAAAAATCAACGACGACGAAGACGATTAAATGACAACGACACTTCTTTTTATGGAAGCAGGCGTAAAATCAAAAGACAATAGACCATCGATCCATGGCAAAAAAGTTTGCAGTTGTACAATGTACAACTGCATGTTAATGTGAAAGCCATGAAGAGAGTTCCAAACAAAAGGCTGCACCCTAATGTGTACCTATGTGTAATCTAGAGGTATTAATGGAGTTATCATTTCAACCCACTAATGTTGTCTATATAATACTAATATTCCATGTATCGACGTTTCATCCAACCTCCAGCCCAAAACAAAGGTGCTCTACATTCTAAACCGAGTTCTCCCTGTTCAACCTAGACAACACAATTAGGCCAATGTTTTCAAAGTATTCGAGCTTATGCCCTTTCATCTGAAACTTGGGATCGAATTCTGCGCATATGTCTTTCATCTCCTTGTTCATTTTATTCCACCTCCCCTTGCTCACATAGATAATGAACATGAAGAAAACAAAAGAAAACACCGCTGCTAATGGGGTGAACGCTGGATGTGGCAAGATAAAAACCGAGACAGCCGTGAGGACTGACGTAATGATGCCGTAGGCTAGAAAGCAACAAAGTGCCCGTTTGATTTGAATGCTAATCGGAGATATCCGCTGTTGGAATTCGCTCCATGTATTGCCATCGAGGTTTGGAAGGTTGGTAGGCGGACAAGGAGATACACTCCTGGGGTAGATATGAGCAATTCCATCGCCAGCTGGAGGAATGATTCTACCATCGGCAGTCATGTTGAGATGCACCTGCACTTGCTGCTGCTGCTGCTGCTGCTGCTGCCACTGCTGCATTTGAGTACTTCCCTCTGGAAAGGACAAATGTTGTCTCATTTGCTGAAAGATCGTATCCGCAAAATGAAAATCATTGTTCTTCGTGTCCACGGTAGGAGCACTATTGGGCGAAAAAATGATTGATGGCTTTGAATCAGAAGCGTTTGCGTCGGCGTTGAAGTTCTCGCCAAGATCTAGACGTCAGCAGTGTTGTGTGAGTGAGTTCTTGGTACTCGGGCAAGGACACAAAGGCGCTACTTTCACTTTACTCACTCGTATTACTGGCCGCCAATGACGCAGCCAAGTTCGAGGGGTATGTCGAGCCGTCGGGCGTCTCCTTGTTTGTGGAAGTAGCTTTGATTGTCATTGCAAAGGAATTTGTGGAGCTGGTGCAGGTGCAGGTGCTGCTGTTGTGAAGGAGTCAGTTGTGGTTGTGATGTTGGACCAAAACCAACAACAAAAAAGGAGTCAGTTCAAACACGTTCACATGCGAGACGTGACAAGTTTTTAAAAATAAATTCATGTGCAACACTCCACTCTTTCACCTGAGAGAGGCCAAGTGAGGTTGCATTGTTGAAATGGAGGAGCTACAGTTTGTCGTCGAGCAGTTGAATGCGGAGCCTTTCAACTTATCTATACGCGCGGTGGAATTAGAACAAAAGTCAAAAACAGAGTTGCTTCATCTACTCGTTCACGTCATATCCATCATTGGCGATGATCTGGAAGATAATTCATCGGTAGAATCCAAGGAAGTGCTGGCTGACAAGATTACTCAGTTCTTGATAACGCACAAATGCAAGCTAAGGCTCACCGACGAATCTAACGACACTCCCATTTCCATATTGCACTGGCTGTTGCAGAATCATGGCTATCTCAAAAAGCGCTGCTATTTATCACGCTTTTTACTGCCCATAAATGTACCAGAGGAGTACTTGCACGAATCCGATTCCAACCTACGCGAGTTGCTCGAATCTGTTCGTGACCTTCAAGCAGAATTCATCGAAAGGCACAAAGAATTCGAGCTAGCAAATTCTTCATCTGGCCCTTCGGCGACAGTCTTGAAACAAGAAATCACCAAATTGGTGAAGGAAAAGCAGCAGCTCAAGGAAAGACTGCAACGAGAGAATAATCAGATTAGAGGGAACGACAAGATAAAGAAATTACTGAAAGAAACTCGTCATCTAAGACAATCAGAAGATGGTGAAATAAACTTACTGAGCCAGAGAGAAGATCAACTTGAACTCGTATCTCTTGCCAAGCAAAGATTCGAGCAAGTTCAACATCTATCAGGCATGCTGCACGTATTAAAAGAGGCTGGTTCTGTTGATCAAATGGACACGTTAGTTATTGACTACGAAAGAAAGCTTGTTGAATTGGAGCTGAAGATAGACTCACGCAATAATTTCAATTCGTCTACAATTAACAAAATGGAGGGTGCGGCTTTAGCCCTGGAAGATGAGCTGGAACGGAAACTTTTGGAGCTCGACGAAGTACCTCACCATGGCCTAGATTTGAATAAGCTGAGGATGTTTCAACAAGTAAGTTGGGGTCTTGACTTGCTTCTTGTTCTACTGTCTGGCTCACTTTTCAACCATTGTCAGCACGTAGATGTTGCCAATTCAAAGCTGTACACGTCACAACAAGAAATGAAGACAAAAAAGACTGAAAAGAATATCGCAACATCGCATCTGCAGTCAGCACATCATGAAAATATCACCAAGGAAAGCGACGTCGAATTTGAACAATTTCGTGCCAACTTGTCCAGTCAAACAAACATATTTCGTAAGGCTCAAAAGGAAGTTGAAACCATTGAAGAAGAGAATGCCAAATTGAATAAGTCAAAGCAGAAAATCGAGGGAGAGCTCCGAGACATTGTTACATTTCTGAAGGATCAAGAAGAAGCAGCTGGTGTGTTAGGATATGCAGATATAAATTGCGAACTTGAGCAGACTAGCAAGAACACATCGTCATTAAATGAAAAGAAATCGGAGACTCTGGCTGAGATAAGTAGTACTGTTGAGAAAATCGCTCTTGTGCTGGAGACCAAGCAAAATGAGCTGGAACCAAAAGTGCAACACCTGAAAAAGAGTCGCGTTCAATTCCTGGAGTTCTTACAACATTTTAACACCGAAAAAGCGGCTTACACAGAGCTAGAGCAAAAGATCAATGCCGAATGTGAAGGCCTGAAGGAGGAGAGCACCAGACTGCAAGACGAATTGACAATGAACGAGGACAAGTATGCAAAGTATAAGTCCAATGTAAGTTGTTTGGAATGCGATCTAAAGTATTGTGCATCAATGAGCGATTTGGAGGCCAAAGTCAATGAACAAGACGAGACATTAGGTCATCTCCGCAACAAACACTCCCAAATGGTAATTGATCAAGAATACAGCGCCAAGCAACAGACCTTGTTTACCAACTTGATAGCCCTACTGGACCTAAAAGTCAAGTCGAACTAGTGGCTTGTACGCTGTTGAGCTGACGTCATTCATTACTATGCTCATGTATGACGCGTCTAGAGGAAGTTTAATCATAACCATCATCATTTTCCCTAGCTTCTCTTCTCGCTTTCTTAATCTTCTTCGTAAATCCTCTCTTCCGACTAAATGCTTTTCTCACTTTGGCCTTATTCTCTGGTGCTTCGGTATCCAAACTATCTTCATCACCCAATCCATCCTCGACATCTTGTGTCAATATCATACTCGATTGATGCTCCTCCGCCTCGCGGATGACCTCTACTAGCTCCCTTTCTTTAGCGCCATAGAAAACGATTCCGCGTCCATCACTATTACCCGCACGCCCACATCTTCCCATACGATGCAAATGAATTACAACATTAGTGGCGAATTGAAGTTGTACTACCGCAGTCACCCCAGGTATATCTAGCCCTCTACTCGCAACATCTGTGCATACTAATACGGGGACAGTATCATTGTCATTTTTGTTGGATTCATTATTATCTGGGGCATCATATCTGCGGAATCTATCAAGATTTTTCGCTCTCTCCTCCAACGGTACCTGGGCGTGGTATGGGACTGCATTAATACCAGCACGTCTGACGAATACACAGCGAAAGTTTAAGATTAAAATGCATATTTGCGTGATAAGAAGTTTATTCTCCGAGTCATATCTCACCTCAATCCATTTGTCGCCCCATCAACATCATTGACAGTATTTAAAAATACCATAACCTTCTCTTCCTTCAAACCGCGTCCATCAACACCAATTTTAGACCTATCAAGGTTCAATACATCCACCAGGCGTTTCATTCTTTCCTGATTCTCATCAATTTCGTTCCATACAGTTTGACTCTCTTTCTCAAGACCGTAATGACGAGCATTGTGCATACCAGCCATGGTAATTTTTACTGCATCTGGAAATTTCTTTCTGAGATATGCATCAACACTGCGTAACCCGTAGTCTGGAAGAGTAGCCGCAACGAAGATATGCTGTGTGCTTTTTGGCTTTGACTCTTCTTCATCAAAATTGTCAAGAATGCCATCATTATCGTCGTCACTGCTAGTCTTACGAGAGAACGAATCATCATATCTTGCTGCAATACGATCTGCCCGCCTAAATCCCATTAGCACATTGTTCAGTTGCCTTACGTATCCTCCATCAAGTAACATATCAGCTTCATCCACAACTAGTGTAGCAACATCTGCAAAGAGGTCAATATTCTTTGGAGATAAGGCCAAGGGACCCAGGTTAGCTGGAGTAGCGAAGATCAAGTCGGGTGGGGGCTGTCTTCCCATCGATGTTGCTTTTTTCTCAGAGGCAAACCTAAACGGAGGATAATCCATTGGGGTTGACAACCCTCCTGGAAATAATGCTAACCTAACAATATTTTCTTCCGGTATGGATTCATCATCATTTGAATCATACGTATTCATGTTGATACCAGCCATCACCCCCTCAGTGCCCCAGATTACACATTTACTCAGTCCCCCACAAATAGAAGCCGCCATTCGAATAGCTTGATGTTGCAACTCTTTATTAGGTACCAATATTATTGCTCTTGCATAAGAATACCCGGGATTCATAATATTAGAAGAATCGCCATCACTCTCCATTTGTCGAGTCTTCCAGTCACGTTTCCTTTTCAATATATCTTCTACCAATGGTAACAAATAAGCCAAGGTCTTACCGGTACCAGTCTCAGCCCCAACAATGACATTCTCGCCTCGTGAAATCGCGTCGTAAGATGCAGCCTGCACAGAACTGGGACGGCTCAAGTTCAATGGTGGAGAAGCAAGCCGCTGCAACAAAACTGGTGATGAAATACCTAGAGAGGCAAAGTCTGGGTAGTGTGCGTCATTGGCGAAAAAGTCAGTGTTGTTGGTCAGATCATTTAGTGACGTTGTCTCATCATGTGCAGTCGATGAAAGAAGTTTTATTTGTTGATAGGAATGATATGTGAATGGTATACGGTCGAATGTATTCTGCTTTGCGAGTCTTGTGTCATACTGTCTAGGAATGATTTGAAATGCCAAGGTGCTGCTTCTACCACCAGAAAATAATGATCTATTGATGGTATTACTGCGCAATCGATCGAGCAGTATTGATCTTGATGCGCCATTAGAGAGGCGACCGAGCACAATACGATTGGCATACAAAATGGCCATAATGATGAATGGCTTGGATTTGAATGGATGCATGTAATAAATTCAGCAGACAGAATCTCTGAATTTCAATTAGCTATGTATTGTAAGCTAATTCAAATAATGCCAGAGGTATTGTGTTCTATTAACTCTGTTTTGGTGGTGATGAATGATGAAGGCTCTGATGAAGTTGGAAGTTGTTCTGTGTGATGGGTGATGGGTGATGGTGGGGAGTGGGGAGTGGGGAGATGGTTGGTGATGGGGCGGTTGGTGGCGGGGCGCGCGGTGGTGTGTCATGAATCCAAATAATTTCCGGGAAAAGACGTACTGATTCCTACGTGATATTAGATTTTGATGCGATCTCAAAAAAGATTCTGAAAAAAAGATCCATTTCGCTTTTCCAGCCCCTTCCTCCTCCTGTTCCATTGCCTCCACAATCCCAAAATTTACTGCCGCAGCCCAGCTCATTTCCTCCACTGTTAATTAGATTCTATTCAAAATGGTCGATAAATGCGATGTTCCCACTGGTGTTATTACCGGAGACAACCTTGTTAAGCTCTTGAAGCACGCGAAGGATAATGGATATGCCATTCCTGCCTTCAACTGCACAAGGTAAATCATGTTCCATGTGGTTCAATAATTCCATCTAACCCAATCTAACCACGTGAATCTTCTAATCATATGTCAGTTCTTCCACCGCCAACGCAGTAATGGAAGCTGCTTCGAAAAATAACTCACCTGTTATGATCCAAGTATCCAACGGTGGCGCACAATTCATGGCTGGCAAGTCCATCAAAGACAAAAACGCATGCGCCATTGGTTCGGTTGCCCTCGCCATGCACGTCCGTTCTGTTGCTCCCCTCTACGGAATCCCCGTCGTCCTTCACTCCGATCACTGTGCTAAGAAGCTCCTTCCTTGGTTCGATGGCATGATTGAAGCCGATACAGCATACTACCAACAATTTGGTGAGCCCCTGTTCTCATCACACATGCTTGATCTTTCTGAGGAACCCGACGAAGAGAATATTGCCATCTGTGTTCAGTACTTCAAAAAATTGGCTCCCATGAAAATCTGGCTTGAAATGGAGATTGGTATCACCGGAGGAGAGGAAGATGGTGTTAACAACGAGGATGTTGATCCCGAGAAGCTTTACACCAGTCCCGAGCAGGTATTCAGTGTTTATAAGGCTCTTTCACCCATTGGCAGTATGTTTTCAATTGCTGCTGCCTTCGGTAATGTTCATGGTGTTTACAAGCCTGGAAATGTGAAACTCTCCCCTGAGAAGCTTCTTGGTCACCAAGCCTACGCTAAGGAGCAGCTTGCCAGCTCAGATGACAAGCCCATCTATCTTGTTATGCACGGAGGGTCTGGTTCCACGGATGATGAGATCAAAACTGCTGTGAGTGCTGGTGTTGTTAAGATGAATGTTGATACTGATACCCAGTGGGCCTACTGGGACGGATTGAGGAAATTCGAGTCAGCAAACCGTGACTACCTCCAGGGACAGATTGGCAACCCAAAAGGACCTGATGCCCCAAACAAGAAGTTCTACGACCCTCGTGTCTGGATTCGTAAGGCTGAGGAGGGAATGATCGAGAGGGTTGCTACTAGTATGGAGAAGCTGGGATGTAAGGATACTTTCCCAACTGCCATTCCTGCAGATGGAACTGCACCCATTTTCAACTTCAAGCCCATGTCGCCACTTGATCAGGCTAAGACCATGATTGGAAACCTCATGCACAAGTAAACTGGCAATCTTACTCGGTTTAGTTCTCGTCTTTTTTGTTTGGACATTCAATTAACTTAATGTAGGGAGTTGATAAAGTAGTCCTAGTAGTCCTAGTTCTTAATGGTTTCTAGTTTCATCCGACCAGACCATAAGTACTCGTATATATTCGTTCTCAATCAAAATTTTGAATGCACAAATTCAAACAGAGAGTGAGCTAAATTCTATCTCGCGTTGTCTTAGTCTCAACATTCAAAGGATTGTGTAAACTATAATTGGGACATGGAAATTAGTATGTAACGCAGTATAATGATTAGTCCTCTTTCATGTCATCCAATAGATTTCTTTTATCAAACCTGGCCAGTCGTGCAATCCGTTGTTTCTCTTCTTCACTATCAGCCCGTGTAGATTGTGCAGTTTCCTCAGAACTCCCCAGCTTTTGCCCTGACATCCCCCCCGCCTCTAAAACACGATTTATGCATTGATCTATGAATGAAGCGACTGGATTGTTTGTTATGACACTCCAATCACCTGTATATGCCCCATATCCCAATGTCATAAGTGCAGCGATTCCTAGTATTGAGTACACTGTGATCATAAGAGTACCGATCCTTGTCTTCCAGTCACTAATTTCACCTCTTTGACGTCTCTCTGATGCAATTTCCGCATCAGTCTTGGCATAATCTGGTCTTTCTATATTATTTTCGTCCCAGTATCTTTGTGACCGCGGTGCATCATGTGCAGCTTTGTGCTTTGGGTCAACATTATTGTTACCCGACCAGCTTACTTGAGTTGCACTGGCAGTCGTCGCTATGATGATAAGCAATGGCAATGCTGACAATAAACTTTTGCGGCCTATGTCAAAGCATTTCATGCTGTTCAAGCACTCTATGATGGACCGCTATGGACTATGGATCTGGAGAAGATCGGCAACTCAATTGATATCAATCTGGGATCTGGGATTTGATAGACCCCCGAGTCCCGAGACCTATTGTGTTCTCCTGTCGACACTACACACTGTACACCGTATCCATATCTAGTGTACCTAAATAATAAATAATGTGCTGAGCTCTGGATAGCCTGTGATGTACTTTTAACGCCTATCTACAAGGAAAGCTTCGAAAGCTAGAGTTATTATTGAGTTCACCAACACAAATTGACTGAATCATTATTATCATTATTCACTTGCTTTCACTTGAACATAATGACAAAAAAATGTTGGTGTTACCAGTGCTTCTGATAGATTCCTTGTGCGTAAACTGCAGTATTTTCAACTTGATTGCTTCTCAGTATGTTTCATTGACTTGCTTTCAACATCTGCGGTATTTCTTTTCAAGTCGGATGAAGATGATAATTTATAAGAATCATATGCAGAAGCAATCCCCGGCAATGTCTCTCTGAACCCCATAATTAACCTATCTATAGCTGCCGATGGATTATCTAATGCAGGCCTTGCATCAATATACATAGAAGGAGGTTTCATAATCGGAGCCGGCACACCACTATTTTCTCTCCTCTTGGTTATCATACTAGACATATCAGTCTTTTCCTTTCCCTCGTAGAAATCTATGACATATCTCCTCTCCTTTCCATCCCCCCCCTCAACATACCAATCATGACGATCAAACGGTTCCTGTGTCATCAAAACCCGACTATTGAACCAAGCCTTGGGACTGAGATCTTTTGGTCTTCCTACAAACTTCACAAGTTTTGGATCAGCATTATCATGAAGCTCCTTTTCCCATTTGCAAACTTGCAACCATGATCTTTCATTGACTGCGTTGTGAATACGTAACACGTCAGGGATAGCTTCAATGGGTGGACGGTAGCCCTTCTTCAGCATGGCGTTATAGAATTGCTGCTCACTTGGGTACATCCATTTCGAAGAGTCGGTGGGTTGATGCTGCGGAAATGTTTTCGTTTCTTGTTCTGACTCATTTCCTCGGGGTATGGATGATACCACTCTAGATGTGGAGAGAGGCGTTTTCTGCCCGGGTGATGGAAATTGGGAGTGTTTGGCCGCTTCTTCTATGGAGGCCGGGATTGATTTACTACCATTGACTGGGCATTGGGACGCAGATGTTGTCGTGTTGGTAGACGAAGGTGCATTTACAGTATCTTTGGGGGAAGAAAAGAAACGACTCCACAATCCGCCGGATTTGTTTTCAGCTGTAGCTTGCAACGTTGCATCGCTTCGTTTCATTACAGGGCACGAGGATACAGGAGTCGGAGAAGATGCACCTGTCTCGTCAACGTTGTTTTCGGCCGCCATGTATGTAGTAGAGTTGTTCGAAGTTCGAAGTGAAGTCGAGGTCCGAGAGCCGAGGGGAGAGGGAAGAGATAGTATAGGAGCCGTTTTAGAATTTAGAGGCAACTCTAATATCTATCTAGCATCTCCACTTGACAATACATAAAAAATTCCCCCCAAGTAATACGGCCCTACATTTCCATAATCCTCAAAGCAAATCAAACAACCACTATCATGGGATCAGATAAAAGCGAAAGTGACCCCCTAGCACCCTTTCTCAAATCAATGGGAGAAGACTGTGATAGGCCTGCATGTGATGATACCAAATCAGCATTGACTGCGGCTTTGGGAAGAGTGAATGCTGCCAAGAATAAGAAATCCAAAGACAAACAACAGTATGTAGGGTGTCCACCATCGAAAGATGAGATTGGTGTCTCTACATGGAATTTACTTCATAGTATGGTGAGTTTCAGGATGATTAGTCTCTAGAGGGTTCAATACAAAGTCAACCATTCATGAACATACAGGTTGTCCATCACTGAAATATATCGTTCGTGCTTCGTACCAAAACTACAGGCGGCATGGTATCCCGACAAACCATCACCACAAGACAAAGAGTTTATGTCCAACTTTGTAGGTGCCCTAGCTAGATTCTACCCATGTACGTGGTGTGCCACTGACTTTCAAAAGAATGTTGATTTGAGTCCTCCAAAGTAAGTCTGATTCTTTAGGATTTCATGATTCATACTCCGTGATTCATTGACTATTATTTCAACCATCTCATATTCTTGTCTTGTGTGTACTTAGAGTGGACAAAAGAGAAGATTTGTGCATCTGGTTCTGCGAGCAGCATAATATTGTCAACAAAAAGTTAGGCAAACCTATCTTTCAGTGCACAATTGAAAAATTAGACGAGAGGTGGAGAAAGAGTTCAGACCCTAAGTGTCAAGGCTGATTCCCAGTGCTATAAGAATGTACATGGCACATGTGGAGTAGGTGTTTATAGAAATCCCACATCAAGAACAGCCATGTATCTATTAATTTCTCTTATTGGGTCCCTGTACTACTCTTATGAATTCACACTTATTAACAACGCCACATGAAAATATTATAAACAATAACTCCTCGAATTCTCTCTTACATATTCTTTCAATCATCTTCTGCAAAGCTCTCACCCTTGAGCCATTTGGCAGCAATATCCTCATTGACTGCACTGGGTGCTTCAACCACTTGTTGCTCATCATTCTCCATAATCAACCCTAATGCATCATCTAAATCGCACGTGGAAGCTCGTTCTCCTTTTGCGATTCCCATGGCAACAGCATCAATGGTTGGTAGCCGATCATCAAGTGCGAGAGGTTCGGGGTCCAACAACGAGTTTGAATCGTCCAAAAGAGAGGTAAGCATTTGATCTGTAGTCACTCGATTTAGAGAGGATGGGCGATCACCCAAACCAAGTTTGTTCATTTCTACCGACATGTTGCGATCAATAAGCTCTGCTCTGAAATGTTGAGGTGCATCTCCTCTCTGACTTTGTTGTTCTTTAAGTGAACGAGAAACGGCACTCTTGTCACGTGAAAGTACAACACGTTTGATAGATCGCTTTGTTTCATTTGATTCAGGCTGATTGGATGTATCTCTTTTGACAGGTTCGGGACGCAATACACCATTCATGGGTGGGTTGGGAGCTGTTCTCATTTTTCCTCCAGAGATCTTTCGCATCAAGTTGGGTTTTTCAACCTCCACCCCTTCCACGGGTGAAGCCTCTTTCTCCACACATTCCGGTTTTTTTCGAGTTTGTACAGGTTGAGGAGGACTAGGAAAGATATCATTGCTGTCATTTCGTTGGTAAGGAAATGACTTGGATCGTTGAATTGCACTGTCGTCAAAGAATTCATTGCCTTCGGTATTGTCCGGGGCATCAAATGGACCAAACGAACCAATACTGGTGTCTCTAAGCACCAAACTGTGCTTTCTCTCATAACCACCCCATGAACTCGAACGATCAATGCTTCTGCTGCTGTTGCTGCTATTCCTACTCAACTTCTCTTCCCGATTCTTACTGGCCTGCTCATCATCTTCTTGACCCATCAAATCCGCAATTTTTGTAAAGTCTTGCGGGGAACCGGCCAATGGCATCTGGTGATCGTAAGCTTGGACATGATCGTGATAGGGTGCAAATGCCGATTGAGGTGGCGGTCGTCCATAATGCGCTTGAGGATGATATCCCGGAGGAGGCGGACCATAGGGAGAATATCCATAATGAGGAGGGGGCAAAGGAGGCGGTGCACTACCACTGTCGTAGCTGTATCTTGGTGTGTGCCCCCAAGTCGACCTTGCTCTTTCATCATCAAACGAATTGATTGCCGGATTACCTGCAGATGCCCCGGAAAGAGAATTCATGGACAAACTGTTGTTCCTGTCCCTGTCATGATGTGAACCCGAGGGAGGTCTGTGATAATAATCATGCTGTGGTGGATAATGATGAGGAGAATGATGGTGAGGTGATGGTGGTGGTGGAGGATGGCCATAATGATGAGGTGAAGGGTAGTGGTGGTGATGATGATGTGGTGGGGGAGGGGGTGGATGTCCTCCATACGAAGGATGGCTGTCTCTTACATGTGGTGGATGTGGATAAGAAGGAGCCTGACTGTCATGTTCATCCCACGAAAAGCCTTCCATTGAAAAGTAATCATTTGTCCCAACAATTTCAGTGCCTAAAGAATGATCTCTGGTAATCAAATTTCCCCGTCGTAAAGTGTTTGTCCCATTCTCAAACCGTGTCTCCTTTTCATGATGTTCATCATCCTCTTTATCCTTGACTGGCTTTTCACGTAAGGCCTGCGACGTCTTCTCTCTTGCTTTCTTATCCCCCACATCATTCCATAATTTCGTAACATCATCTTGTTTCAAGAACCTTCCCGGAGGGTCCATATCACGCCACTCCTTAATAATATCCATAGCAACAATAGGTTTATCCAATCGTTTCGATTTAAGATATAATTCCTTCTTATCTTCCACTCTCTGGCGATACAGTTTATTCCCAGGATGGTGATTGGTCCCACCTCCCCTACCAAATAGACAATCTGTAGGCAGAGGCTCTGTGATATCAGTTAAAGGATGGGCCTTACGCCGTGCCTCGCGCTGTTCGGGGGTTTCAGTAACTTCATCAGCGGTGGCCTCGACTTTGGGTGCAATAGTATCTTGTTGCGATTTAATGTCAATGTTGCCATTTAATTCATCGGTAGAAGTACGAGATTCGACCATGATTCGAATGGGAGACATGGAGGTGTTATCTCCAATAGAGCTGCTTTTGTGGGTGTGCCGTCTAGGAGGAGAAGGTTCACGTTCGTCAACTGGTCGATGTTTGTTTTTGTTAGCAGAGGCAGGAGGAATATTATGGGCGAGTGAGTTATGGTAGAGTGCCTTGAGCTTATCTTGACGTGCTTTGTCGGCCTTAAGTTGGGAGCGTGTCGATTTGCTGATGTTTCTGACTTTCTTTTTGGATGATCGCGTTTCCATCAAGTAACGAAATAATTCTAAGATGATGATGTAAAGTACGAGTGGTTCAAGGGCATTTATGAACCAGATATGGACCGAAGTCGTTAGGAAAATAATGAGCCCTGTACAGTTGTTGTCGTTGAGGATCTAGAGAACTAGTAACACAATCGAGGGGCTAGTAGATTATTTCCCGTCGTCAAGTTGTCAAGCGTTGGGTTTTGGGTCAAAAAGAGGATCTCATTGTGTATCTGTGATGTTGGTCTTGGACACCCTCCTTTCCGGCGGGATTCAAATTTGGGGAATTTTTCAATTTTTTTTCTAATTAAATTTTTAGCGGACTCACAGTGTTCTTTTTTGCTTTTTGTGTGGGCGTCTTTTAGTTGGCGCAATCTTGTCAAATTCCCCCACGAATAAAAAGACAACACCGTTTGAGCAAAAATGAAATTATTATTGAATAAAGTACCTACTTGAACTTAGCTAGGTACTTCTACAACATATCATCTGCAGCTATCTACCGTAAGAAGGCAATTCAACAATGACTGAGTTTTCAGCGGATCAACGGATCTAAATTGTCTCACATACTATTCCTCTGTAGACGCCCTCTACCATGCGCGAAAATATGCGTTTTTCGAGCCAGGACTTATACTGATTCCTTCGTCAGGTAGAGTCATTATCCCTAACTTTAACCTATGCCTCACAATTTGATCGATTCATTTTGAGTGGTGAAATAACTAGCAAATGACCCAAGTTTCAGCAAATTTGCAGTGACGGGAAAAGCAAATATCAAAATTCCGCTTCCAGGAAAAGCTGCTCTCTTAAAGAGAGAAGAATACCCTGGAAGCGGAATTTTGATATTTGCTTAACTCTAGCCTACAAATTTGCGACTCTCTACATTACAGGGGGTCCTGTATTACAGTGTGTATGATATGTATGTGCCGCTCAACTGCCGGATACTAAAAAAATATGTCCATAGTGAGTGGTGTCTGGGTAGGAGTCTCCTCCCCTACAAGATATCACTTGACTTCTTACAAGAAGGCTTCGCATTGTTTATGGTAGAGTGAGTCCCCATCCAAGTGCAAGAATACTTCTGTTCTCTTCTTCGTCAATTTAATGATCCCAAATTTTCTCTGTCACGGTCAGGGGTCACATCATTTCCCCAGTGCATTTTTACAAGCCCTCGACTATCGACCCCCAGCACCCAGCAAGCATTAGGCCATACCAACACAGATGAACCATACCATACACCATATGGTACACCTACAACAACATCATGGCACCGAGCATCGACAAGAGTACAAGAGCATCCACTTCCTCCTAAACCCCAGTAACAATATTATATATCGAAACAATGGCACCACGATCAGCCTCCACCACCTCCTCACGCTCCCCGCCCTCGGATCCTCGCCGCCCTCGTCTGAGCGAATTAGAGGAGGCTGAATTCGGCACACCGGCATCGCTCCCTCGCAGTAAACTGCATGACTTTTCTGGCGGCGTCCCAGCTCCACCTCTACCCACGAGAATACCGCCAAGTCTACTTCATACAATATCCACATCCTCCGATCCGTCGCTGACGAGCATTGACTTTTCGAATAAGCCGCTGTCGGATGTCTCGTTGGTCCCACTTTTAAGGGCACTGGGAAGCAATTCGACAGTAACCTCCCTGAATCTCGTCAACTGTTCATTGACCGACACAGCATGCCGTCCCATCAGTGAATTACTCAGTGAGAATCGTACACTTCAATCACTCTTCTTGGACAATAACATCATCGGTGTCGAAGGCGCCGCTGCCTTATCCACTGCACTGATCACCAATGAAACACTCAAGACTTTGACTTTGAGCGGTAACCCATTGGGAGACCGGGGATTAATCTACCTGGCCAAGGCATGCGGACATAACTCTGCATTAACCACTTTGGACATGGAGCAATGCGGTATCACTCAAACGGGACGTGTCGAGCAGCTTCAGAACTTGTTGCTGAAACGACGTATTGATAATAACTTTGAGAGTTTATTAGAAAGGTTACAAGATGATGATTACCGAGTCACAGGAATTGACCTCTCCGGTAGAGCATTAGGCGATGATGGCGTCAACCGTCTATCGGAGGCATTGGCAGATAATACTCAAGTTCGTCAATTGTGGCTACGGGATTGTGCCGTGACTGATTCAGGTGCCAAGGCGCTTGCTAGTTGTTTAGAACAGAATATGAGTATAGTTGATTTATTCCTGGGGGGGAATAATATTGGTGATGAGGGATTGAGTTATGTGTGTGATGCTCTGCGGGGGAGTAATGCCACCTTGGTTAGTATCGAGATGGATGATAACCGTGTTACTGAGCACGGTGTTCGGGATTTCATCTCGGCTATGGGAAAGAATAATAGCGTGTTGGTGGCTACTTTTGAGAATGATATGGAGGATACAAGTTGTCTAAGGGATTTGGATTTGCTCTTGGAGAAGCGTAAGAAGAGTTTAAATCTGGTGAGCTTTGTCGTTGACCCAGAAGACGAAGATGAGGACTCTGTCAAGAGTGGTGTAGTAAATATGAGTGTGTGTTCCAGTTACATGCCTTCGACCTATCGCCGAGCAGGGTAAGTCGAATTTTTTTGGTGTTTTCTTGTTGGTTCAAATAGTTGACTTACTTCACGCTTCGCCCTTTATTATTAACAGATTCCGAAGCGTGGCATCCACAAAGCAAAACGTCCCGAGCAAAATTGTTCGAGGCTCGACCACATCTGATTCCAGTACGAAGAGTCATGTCTTCAGCATTTACAACAAGACAGGAAAACAGGTGCCTCCTTTCAGTCCACAATCTCAAAACGTAGCTGCTGCTAGAGCAACAGTGCAACAGCAATCATACCCGGCTGCATCACTCTCCCCTGCACCTTTGCCCCCACATCATGAACCTCCTGTTCGATACAGCCCTCCTCGTGCACGAGCAAGTCCACCACAAACCATGACCATGCACTCTCCAGACGTCTCTAATACTAAAAGTGGTAGACAGTCATTGGCAAGAACTAGCAGTAGCAAGCCATCACAAATTACTAGGGCACCGGTGCCGCCCCCTCCCCGAGAAAGAAGAGGAAGTGCGCTGCAGCATCCCAGTGCAAGCTTAGCACAGCCTCATCACATTATTGTAAAGCGATCATCTTCGGGGTCTGGCTCAAGGAGATCTAGCAAATCGAACGATCCTCCCGGTGTCGGTTCGCAAGCTCTTACCATGCATCAACCTACGTCAGCAACTTCTCAGACAATAGTGAGAGTTGATTCGGTCAGTCGGTCGTCTAGTCAAAAGAGTAAAAGTTCGAGGGGTTCGAAAGGCGTCACTGCTAAAGAAGGCAACTCCCAGAAGCTTGATCTTCATATAAAAGCCATGCAAGTTGTCAAAGAAGAGGACCCAGATTTGAAGTCTGAAACTCTATCTGCACCTGATAGTGAGCATTACTCCGAAACTGCTGATCACTATGACAAGAGCCTGAAAGCAGTATGCCGTCGTGTTGAAATGATGCGTCTCATGAACTTCTTCGCAGCCACACACTACCGTTCACGACACTTTTGGTTCTGGTTTGTTCCCATTTCTTCATGCATATCCCTTGCGGGCATTTTAAGCTTGGCGAGTGCCGTGGATATGCCTCACATAACTACCATGATTCTTAGTCTGTGCACCTGCTTTTTTGCATTGGTGGCATTTGTCTTGAATTTTCTTCAATCTCGCTTTGGGTGGAGCAGCCTTTCAGAGTCTCACAAATCAGCTTCGCGGGAACTGGAAAAGGTGGGGAAGAAGTTGGAAGAACTCGGAGAATACGAAGGACACCTCGATTCGAGATCAGTTTCATCAAGGTCTCGGGCTAATGCTGTCCGCGATGTGTACAGGATCGATGTATATCTCACTGCTATGCAAAAGTGTACCCCTGACATTCCTATGCCCATTGATGAAGCTTTTAGGCAATTAGTCAAACGAATGGATTACTTCGGGAAAAAGTACCCTAATGCCATCAAAGCCAGGCTACAAGATTACGACGATGACACCTTTGATTGCTATGACCCGATTCCACTAGAAATGAGCCTTGATGCGTTTGATTTGCTGTGCAATAATATTAGGAAGTATTCAGGGTTTCCTCTGTTCCTTCCAGACCCACAGAATATGGTTGGCATGACAACAACTGCATTTTTTGCCAAGCAAAACGGAGGATCACCGCACAGAAGGAATAGACGATCGAGTTCAGTTAGTTATGATTCAAGAAGTACATACAGTGGAAGAGGGTCTGGTGATGATTCTAGAAGTAGTTACAGCCAAAGGAGCTCAGTTGACAGCCGTAGAAGTTCAGAATCTTATTCGAGGGGCAGTCGGACCACAGATGATATGTACACAGAAGACTCGTACACAAGGAGTTCTCGTATTGTTTAGAACTAGAACAGAGGGGAATGGTAATATTAATGTTAGATGGATTATAGTGCTGTGAACTAGAAGAGATTCAATATTCGCATTCATGACTTTGAAGTTCTTCTACTTTAGCTATCATCCAATGTGCTGGGATAGTGGTGGTCTATGCTTTGCCCGGCATCTGGATTTTTTTATGAAATGTCACTTTTCTAGTAAACTACTACAAGATCATCTACCTTCAAAATCATGCATACCGTTTCAGTCGCCAGTTTAATGGCACTTGTTGTCACTAACAGGGGTTGTATGACATTCTGTGTGTACATATCTGTGATCTGACCTTTCTTCACATTGATTCCAGCCCCAGTACATCCCTCTGCATGAGCTTTTCTAAGCTCTGTTACAATCTCAATTGGTTTTAATCCAGCATTCTCAGCCAATGTGTAGGGAATTACCTCCAATGCATCTGCGTATGCTTTGAAGCAATGCGAATCCATTCCCGTTGTCTCCAGGGCCAACTCACGAAGGCGGAGCGATGCTTCTGTCTCTGCTGCACCTCCTCCCGCAATCAAGTGGCGTTCTTTCACCAATGAGCGGACCACACATTGAGCATCATGAACCGAGCGGTTTGCCTCTGCCAAAACCAAATCATTGGAACCGCGAAGGAGAACTGTAGACGTGCATCCTGGGTTCGCCACTCCAGTGAACTTAACGACCTTATGCCCCGATCCAGGTAGCACGACATCTCCAACATGCCCAGCAGTTCCAAGCTTTTCAGGTGTCAATGAGTCCACATGAGGAGCGGGAGTGCATCCTAATGTACGACAAACAAACTCTACATCTGTCCTCTCGATATCTGTGACAACCAAAATGCCCATTTTGGCCAAAAAGTGCAAGCTCAATTCATTGTAGGCATCACGTAGGATGCTCTTTTGAATCAGGACTACATTGGCACCTGACTTTTTGATCTTTTTGCAAAGGTTGAGAATGTACTTTCGTTCATCTCGAAGGATACGGTCCATGGCTGCATAGTCGCTGACAACTACGTTGTTGTCCATATCAGTTTTGGGTGCAGAAAGGCAGAATCTGATTATGCATGTTAGAATCAGCCTCGATATGTATTCAAGAAGACATCTTCTTTCGATATTTCACTTACTGAATCAATGCAATTTTGGCATTCTCGATTTGACTTGGTCCCCCAGCCGTCTTGGTGGAGCCCTTATCAAACACTAAGCCATCTACCAATTCTGTGTCATCCACAGTTCCACCCAACTGCTCTACCATCCTAATATCCCTCAAGTCAACGTTTTTGGCACTGCCAGGATCATCACCCAATATCTTGAGAACAGAGTCAACAGCAATGGGTGCCAACAAATCAGAGTTTTGACTGACCACCTTGGAAGAAAGACAGGTTTGCACCGCATGAATTAACGAATCACGATCGTTCAAATTCACGGGCTCGGCGGCATCCTTGAGAAGGGAACAACACGCCTCGGCCGCCTTGTAAAAACTACTGGCAATCATGGCGGGGTGGATGCCCTTGGACAATAATCCCGTGCAGGCATCCAACAATGCACCCGCCAGTACAACAACGGAGGTGGTACCATCCCCCGCCTCGATATCTTGAGACTGACTGCATTCCACTAACATTTTAGCAGCAGGATGGAGGACGTTCATTTTGGATAGAATGGTGGCGCCATCGTTGGAGATGAGAACTTCGCCACTGGGGAGTTGCATTAGTTTGTCCATGCCGCGGGGTCCGAGGGAGGTTCGGACGCAGGCTGCCAGTGCCTAATACAGAGAGAGAGGGAGAGAGAGTATTGATTTATGGTTTAGATCTGCAGTTCATGGCAAAGTTTCAAATGTGATACAGGCGGTGCTCTCTAAGTCAAAGCTGCGGCTGAAAGGTACGGGATGATTTGCAAATATAATGACCGTCTTTCAGTAGTCAGTAATATCGCTCCGATTGTACATTGTTGGGGCTTTTTCCAATAAGATGTCAACTGTATATCACGAACAACGCGACAATGAAACAACCAACAATTCAAAATCAATCCTGATCAAAGCCACCGTCCAAATAAGTTAGCACTTTCACTTACCTTGGCGGCAACAATATTGCTGACACGAACATCCTTCCCCTTTGATCGTTCTTGCAGCGTGTCTCCTTGTAGCATTGGCATTGTTTGATGTTAGAATTGATTCGAGATGGCAGTGAGGCTTTGAGATTTTATGGGCGAATTGCGTGGACGACGATCGACGATAAAGTGGGGGGGACAAAAAATGAGAGCGAGTGGTGAGAGTTGAGGGCGAAGAAGGGCGATTGATTGTGAGTTGAGGGCCCCGGTGGGCGGCGGGAGGTCGTCTATTATTTATTTAACGTACCTACATCTCTACATAGATACCTACCTTAATCTGCCTAACTCCCCCGCCCCCTACCTATCAATATGCTGCTGACATTGTAGGGAACGGAGAAAATGGAATAGTAGGCCCATTTGAATCTGCACAAAAGAGGTTCATTGGAGGACAGGTAATACCTCTTGTCGTTGGGCCATTTGGAGAAGTTAATAAAGACTTTGAGAAAGTTTTGAAAACTCTTGCTCGCTTGGCAGCCGCTGGTNTTTTAGGTGACAGACAGACCGGGTATCTTTTCTCATATCTTTGTGACATTAACACTAACACAGACACACACACACATCCTTTAATAATATGGATGTAAATTATGTTAAGGAGGTCAACACGTGACGCCTCACTCATTTGTGTGTGTGGGTTGTGGGTTGAGATAGGTTGGTGGTTGGAGCGACAATGGCAGAGTTGAGCAACGAAGCAGAATTATTGGGAAGGATTCACATGCGCAGGTTGCTGATGAGAAGGGGGATGACATCGATAGCGTATCAATCGCTGAAGGTTTGTTATATTGATTATATTATAAGCCGATATACACATTTTTCTTGGGCGTTCCTTATAATCGGAGTTTTTCCTATTCCCTAAACAACAAGAACTAAGGTACTTCTTTCATCCAAGAAGAATAAACTCTAGATATGACATGCCGTCCAAAAATATCAATTAGAAAAAACTCCACTTGAGATTCACAAAGAGGTGGCGAAAAAATTGATGTTGATTTGTCTCTCAATCGACAACTTGAAATCTCTTGATTCTCATCATTGAGCTGTCATGAAAGCATTTGCAGACCTCCATCGACCTCTCCAAGACTTTTACTGGCTTTCTCGCATCAATCTCCTGGTCAAATTGAGACATCGCGCAATAGACTCAAAAAACTTTCCAGGATTCCCTCTTCTCCAAGTGGTTGAAGGTGGAAACTCCGTCAAGTTTTTCCTCAGCTTACAAGTGGAGTTTTGTTCTCACAGGCTCATCCAAAAATTTTCAGAAAAACTTGAAATTGAAATCACCATCTCCCAACAGCCACAGACGATGTATCAGTTGCAACCAACTATCACCTTACCCTCAGTGAATAGTATCCTCCTCATTTACCAGCAGGCTACATGGAATTCTCTCATTAGGCTTGAATCAGTCCAAACTCAATCAATCTTGGTGTGATATGTGTTGACCTGGAATCGAAATTCCCACTTCCTGTGACTGTAGTGGCAGGGTGTGGTGATGGTATTGGACGATGAATTCCAATCTCAACCTTGTCTGACCATTCATTATATACTATTGATGAGACATAGAGAGGGCAAGACTGATGTGAATGGCTTGAATCATGCCACACCCATTCAATCTTGGTGTGATGTGTGTGGGCCTGGAATCGAAATTCCCACTTCCAAGTGACTGTAGTGTCAGGGTGTGGTGATGGTATTGGACAATGAATTCCAATCTCAACCTTGTCCAGCCCTTCATTATACTTATGCAGATACATTAGAAGGGCCAAGCTGATGTGAATGGCTTGAATCAGTCCAAACTCACTCAATCTTGATGCGAAAAGAGGAATATTGGTAACCTAACTTTTTCTCCACCCATAACTCAAAAATATGTTGTT
This sequence comes from Cyclotella choctawhatcheeana, assembly GCA_036939855.1. Classification (NCBI taxonomy): domain Eukaryota; phylum Bacillariophyta; class Thalassiosirophyceae; order Thalassiosirales; family Thalassiosiraceae; genus Cyclotella; species Cyclotella choctawhatcheeana. Next base: position 49,348 of record JALLPH010000054.1, read on the forward strand.
GAGACCCTTCTATTGACCACATTCCATTCTCAACCTTGTCTGACCATTCATTACACTATTGATGAGACATAGAGAGGGCAAGGCTGATGTGAATTGCTTGAATCATGCCACATCCACTCAATCTTGGTGTGATAAGGAGGGGCCTGGAATAGATATTCTCACTTCCCGTGACTGTAGTGTCAGGGTGTGGTGATGGTATTGGGCAATGAATTCCAATCTCAACCTTGTCTGACCATTCATTATACTTATAGTGATACATCGGAAGGGCCAAGCTGAGAAGAATGGCATGAATCAGTCCAATCTCACTCAATCTGGGTGTGATGTGTGTGGGCCTGGAATCGAAATTCTCACTTCCCGTGACTGTAGTGTCAGGGTGTGGTGATGGTAATATTGGGCAATGAATTCCAATCTCAACCTTGTCTGACCATTCATTATACTATTGATGAGACATATAGAGGGCCAAGCTGATGTGAATGGCATGAACTAAGCCACTTCCACTTAATCTTGGTGTGTTACATAGGGGCCTGGAATCAACATTCTCACTATATTGTGACTGTAGTGTCAGGGTGTGGTGATGGTATTGGATAACGAATTCCAATCTCAACCTTGTACCTTGTCTGACCATTCATTACACTATTGATGAGACATAGAGAGGGCCAAGCTGATGTTAATGTCATGCTGAATCATGCCACTTCCACTCAATCTTGGTGTGATGTGTAGGGGTAGTAGGGGCCTTGTGTTATGATGTGGTGATGGTATTGGGCAATAAATTCCATCTCAACCTTTTGTGGCTATATATTATAATTTTAGTGATTAGCTGGATGTAATTGAAAATATGAATCTTGTTACTCGTTGATTGATTGAAGCTTGATGGCTGTGATTTGCAGGTTATGATGTATGCTATTTGAGATGAGACAAACCGAGATTGTTTCAAAGATGACATGATATGTGATACAAGTCTGTGCATTGACTAAGGTTGTGTGTCGTTGGGATCAAGATGGTTGGCTAGCTTGTTGGCAGCTGGGTGTGGTGCACAGAAGCCAGCCAAATTGCTGAATGGCCGGTTACAGGCGAGGCAATCTCCAGCTTCATGGTTGTCTGATTGGTCATATGTGGTCATTGTCATGTTGATTGTTGAGTTGGATTAAAACCAATTGTTGCTTGCTGATTGCTGACTATGTACCTTTTTGTTTGTCTGGTCAAGCGGGACACACGTGACATAGCGGGATGTTCCGTTGAGAGGGACAGAGCAAACCCAATTGAACACCAATCAAAATATAAATATATAAATTGAAAGTGGTCTTGCCTACTTACTTTGACCCTCTCACTCCCTAGCCTCCAGCCCGCCTAAGTACTACCAAAGAGACAAAACCTGCTGATGGCAGAGCTAAGGAAGTCATTAACCAGTACAGCAATAAGTTCAAAAAGCTTGACAAACAATACACTGCTGACATTGTAGGAAGTAGGAAATGGAGATAATGGAATAGTAAGTCCATTTGAATCTGCACAACAGAGGTTTACTGGAGGAGAGGTGATACCTCTTGTTGTCGGGCCATTTGGAGAAGTTGATAAAGACTTTCAGCTTTCAGAAAGTTTTGAAAACTCTTGCTCGTCTGGCAGCCGCAGATGAAGACGGGATGTAGATTTCTCCACTGCACACTGAGCAACACTGATAGAAAGGGGGGAGCTTGTATTTATAATGCTTCAACAATTTAGGAGAGCACTAGGAGTCATGGTTGTAAGAGGAATGGCTAATCACAAACAGTCAAGATTGCACTATGTTCGAGCAACAGCATAAGCTGAAGCCAACCATAGTAATAATAGATGGAAATCTGGGCAGCAGAGGAGTAGCAGCTGGAATTCTAGTCATACACCAGATATGCCAGAAAGATATTATGCAACAACTTATGAACAATTCCTAATGGAAACAACTTCAGCACACTTTATCTAGAAGTGTCCTGTAAGATTCATTTGCGTTAGAAACGTAAAACCGTCAGGCGCTACTTTTTTCGGAATGAAAAAGTTCAAAAAATTGACGAAATTAAAAATAAAACAGAAGTCACCTCTGTCGCGTCTATCTATGGTACCATCTGGTACCATACACACTCTACACCATAAAATTCTCCACTGCGCAACACTGATAGAAAGGGAGGCGCTTTCATTATAATGCTTCAACAATTTAGGAGAGCATTAGGTGTCATGGTGGTAAGAGGAATGGCTAATCACAAACTGTCAAGATTGCATTATGTTCGAGCAACAGCAGAGGAAGCAAAATTTACAGCAGAAGCCAACCATAGTAATAACAGATGGAAAGCTGGGCAACAGAGGAGTAGCAGCTGGTATTCCAGCCATACACCAGAGGGATATGCAACTTATGAACAATTCCGTAATGGAAACAACTTCGGCACACTTTAGAAGAGTGCTGCAAGATTTATTTGCGTTGGAGAGGATGATAATTACATATTTAATACCTAGAAAATCGTTACTAATAAAACCATAACCCCAAGAACACAAAATCTCTGCCACTACTTCAACCACACCAACCAAAACTACAGACGAACAATGTCAAGCACCGATTGCAACAGCAGCATAGCCTCCTCTACCACCACCACATCCTTGGGGTCCAAATCCTCAAAAAAACGTCTCTCAGGTATTAAAAAGTTCAAGTCCAAATTGATGCGCAGAAAAAGCAATGGCGCCACCGACCATCATCTCACCGCTTCACAGTCCACTTCCGGGGAAGGATGTAATTCAGAATTGAGACTAGACCAGATACCGCAAGATTTACCAACAGTAATGGACGTTAATGTTTCTATGGAAACTGCCGCCGACGAAAATGAATTATCTTCGCTGGCCAATTACGTGAACAATGACTCTGAAAATTCAGAGTACCACGACCACGACGACTGCAGTTACTGCCCATACAAATCAAAATCAATAACTCATTCACCAAACAGTAAAACAGTGGAGAATTATATCAACAATCACTTGGATGTAGCTCCCTGCTCTCCCAAGGCTGGCGGTGATAGCCCATCATCTCCCATATTCACGTCACAAGAGGGCACAATGATGCAAATGCAAATCTCTCCTCATGGTCCGTCGCCTGCCAAATTGCAATTATTAGATTTGTCATTAGACGGTAGTGATGATGGTATTTATGAAGATAGTATAAATGGGGTGAATCAAAGTCAGATGGATGATGAGATGTCAAGTGATAATGGCCAGAGGATGGACACGAATGAAGTTCGCAACGACGAAATAGATCATGTTGCCAGTGCATCAGTTGGTCAATTGAAATATGCTATGGGTGTCAATGTACTTCCTCGTGTTAGTAAAGCTAATACAGTTGATGGCAGGATAACTAAAGATCCACTTTCAGAGACCAACGACAAAAATAAAGAACGGACAGAAAGCATTGATAGCAGAACCAGTACTGATGACGACGAAGAAACAATAGATGGATGGAAGAATGTAGGAATAGCCCAAGATATAGACACTGATGGGAGCATGAGAAGCTCCAGTATCGATGGATTGGGAGATGGTAAATGCTCTAGTGTTGATTTGACTGGTGGGGGGAGTAAGCATTCATCTGATGGATTTCTAGATGAATATCCTGTTATCATGGACGAGGCCGATTGTAAAAACGCTCGTTTTGATAAGAGTCACGGTGAATCTTCAACCTCCCATCTTGCTACACCAGCTGCGGAGAGACATTCAATTGGCGAAGAAATAATATCTCCACCAACAACAGTTTCTGCTTCAGATTGCATGGATCGCTTCTCATCTCTTACTGGTCCATCACCTGTAAAACTGAAAAGCCCTCATACGAGAGATTACTTTAATGTAGATCTGTCGATGGATGTTTCTAGGGAGATTACAGAGGAACAATGTACAACTGAAGAAGCGCAATCATCCACACCAGAGATTGAGAGACAATCTGTAACAGACGCGACAACCTCAGAAGCCACAGTCTCTGCTTTGGATTGCATGAATCGCTTCTCATCAGTAACCGGCCCATCACCTGTCAAATTAAAGGGCCCGCATTCTAGAGATTACTTTAATTTTGATATGTCAATGGAGACATCGATGGAGGGTAACGAATCTCGGGATGAAAACGCCAGTGAATCTGATGACAATATGAATGTCTGGAATGGAAACGGAATTGATATTGCTATTGATGAAGCTGGCGAGGATAGCACTTTGAATGAGAGCTGCACTGACACAGATGCTTCTGCTGCTGTTGAGAAATCTTCTATCAGTCTTAAAGACGAAGAATCCTTACCACGATCAGAATTCACATCTCCGCTGATTGTAGCAGAAACAGCACAGCAAGGACTAACTCAACAATCTGATTTTGTACAAAAACGATCACTACGGAAAAGCAGAAAACGAAAAACAATCCCAACATCTACATCTATGCTTCATTTAGAATACAATGTCGATCACTCATGCTCCACGCCACTTGAACGTCTTGCACGTGATATTGGTAATGTGCTTCGTCAATGGAATGTTCATAATGGATGTGATCGTCATATCCCTTTAGACTGGGCAGACAAAGGTTACGATAATGATAACGAGGAGGCACCAGAACAAGAGAACGAGAGTTGCAATAGCGGATTAAATAACGAAAATGTATCACCAGACACGGATGAGATCAACAGAGCAATTGAAGGAGAAATGACAGTAGAAAACAATCAAATTATGAGCATGGATCTTTGCATGGATCGCTTTGCCAACAGAAGTCGTAAACTCAATGAATGGATGGGGGAAGATGCAACGAAAATTCCTAGTAAGATAGACATGGAATCAAACGAAACCAAATCATCAAAACAGACAGAAGATCCTTCACCCAGAAAATCGAAGGGACAGGCAAACTCAAAACTACGCTCGTCAACAGGGGCTCAATGCATCCGAAGTAAAAAGATTATGTTTGAAACCACTGGGTTCACTCCAGGCAAAAATTTGGACGAATCAACAGACCAAAAGGTGTGGACTCGAAGACGTTATTCCATACCATTGTTACTGTCTCTCTGGGATGCACCGTCAATTCAAACAGACATATATTCGGATGCGCCTGAACTAGACGAAATGCTTTCTGGGATCCCCCTTTCACTAAGGCCCAAATCATATTCGTCCCACGCTGTTTTGGGCAACTTGGGTGTCATGGCATCGTGTGGAACAACACGAAAATTCTATGATCAGTCTTCGACCCATGGATTGAATACTGGATTTGGTCGTGATATCTCTTCACTATTCAATATAGGTCAACATATAACCCTCTCATTAGACTTGGATGCAGCACAGTATTCTTCAAAGTACAACCAAGAGCACAAACATTTGCATGATATTCAAGCATTGTATGACGACGTTTATGCCTACTTCACCGACACGATGGAGCAAGCACTCGAGCAAAAAGCCCTAACTGCTCAAGAGAGGCAACGTCGTCTGAGGAAACAACGAAAACGAGCACCGAAGAAGCTCGAGCTCGACTCCAACAATCAATCCAACGACTGCCATAAACATTACGGCAACGGTGAGATAGTCGCGGTTGGATCTCAATCTATGTCGCTAGACATTGGGGAAGACGATGGTGACGAGCAAGTATTATTGTTTAATCGTTCTGACAAAGAAAGCAATAATACCGACCATATCTGTAGAATGGAGCAACCTGATGATGTTAGCTTCTCGAGTGACGATGATGAGACATTAATGATGTCTTTAGATAACGAACTTCGTCTCAAACACACCGAGATTCATGCGGAGGTAATATCAGTACTGACATCAATATTCCAGAATGCAATGAACATTGCAGCTTGCCAGAACACCTGCCACATTCCAGTTTTCGGGATGTGGGGTAGCTATCGAGGATCATCAAGTGATAAACGGCACGATGACGCGGCACTCAAAGATAATGAGTGTGCTGTATCGTCGTGGATCCCTTCAGGATCGATACCTTCTGCTCAACATTCTCCGAACTCTGCATGGGAAGAGGACGAAGCTCAACTAAACAAACTGCTTCTATCATCTCCCTCACTCATGGGGCAATGTCAGAGAGGCTTGTTTCGATCAACACATCGTGTGTATTCTATCACCAATCAGACACTACCACTTCATCTGTCAACACTTCATGGTCTATCATGTGTGCTATTGGCGCAATGTCCGCCTCATGCTGATACCAATAGAGTAATGGTGAACTCGGCCAGACATTGTTATTACATGGACACAGTAGAAAATAAATCAGATCAGACGTGGAGAAATAACGATGCTGATGGTTCAAGTGACGAACCATCCTCGATTGTCGAAGATTACATAGAGCGTTGCCACCAAACTACCAATCTTCTACTTGAACGTGCGTCATCGCCCTTGTTATATAAGTCAGTGCCGGCATGGGGACCTAGTGGTAATCCCTTGAAGTCTTTGTCAGCATCTGTATCTTGGGGATTTATCTCTACTGACGTTTCGATCGAAGGTCTTTTCTCACCATCTTCCATGGCATCCCCTACAGCAGCCCTACTACAGTTACCACTGAAAATCAGGTCGTCAAATTTTAGACCTACTGCCAGCGAACTACAAGATATGGAGTGTTCATTACAAAGTGCCGCATTTGATCCTATCGGAATGGGGATTGAAGTTAAAAAAGATGGTGTCGTCCATTTCGGCCCACGTGAGCCTATCTTTCTTGCATCGGCAAGTTTTGATAGTGATCTGCCTTGTGCCACTTTGTCTGCCAATCTGAGGTGTGTTCTCGCTGCGTTGCTCCGATGTGGATCGCTAGGACCTGATACTTTGCCAGGGCATTTGACTAGAAAACGGGTACTTAGTAAACTTGGAGGACCAGCTGAATCGTCAAATGACAGAGCAACGAAAGATGCAATTGATACGATAACAGAGTTAGATTCAATGTTGAAAGAAGGGTTGAAGCACGTAGGGCCTGCAACAATTAGATTGGTAGAAGCTATGGATTGGAAAGAAGTCGGATCGATTTCAAGCGCAAACGTCAATCGAGGTATAAATGATGGTGAGTTGGAGTGTAGTCTGCGAGAGTGTCATTTACAAGAATTAACTAAGCGTACCCGCAACCATCATAGCTCTGCAACGAAGCGCTGCAGGCGGACTGTTTCCAGCTCCGCCAGAAGAGATATTTTCAACCGATAATTCTCAACGCGAGCATTACAATACTAGCAATTTAAACCATATTTCTTCATCCAAAGGATCACCACCAGGGCGTCTACTGTCGATTTTATTTGCTCACATGGCTAGACTTCGTACACCCCCATCAATGATGAGTTTGTGGTTGGCTTTTGTTGACGAGCTGCGCTCTCGCTGGGATGGCAACGAAAGCCTCCCCAACTTGGGCTTTGTTCCTGGACTTGATGTTGAAGTCATTGGCAATTGCTGCAACACCCATAGTTCAGGCCCATCAGATTGCCGTGTCCTCGGCCATAGAGGTCATCTTGCAGCATTTGTCAATTCTAGTGAGCCCGATCCTGATCGAAATCAATGCATCATCAACCAGAAATTGCAATTGTTTAACATTTGCATAGAAACTAAAATGAGCTTGGAGGCATCAATGCAAAACGAAGAGGACGTCGAACACCAATCGATGGAAGAAGATGATTCAAATAGCGAGAGTGACGAGTTCTTTGAGGCAGAAGAAGAGGAAGTATCTTTTGGGTCTGATTCGCGTGATAGTGTTATGAAAATTGAAGCCATGCTGAAAAATGCTGCTGCATCAGCAATTTCAGGTCACAACAGAATCGGAGCGAGATGCCCAGTCCCCGACGTGATGCCATTGGTTGAAACCGGGGATCAGGTAAGGCTTGAGATGGTTTTGGCTGTCGACAGTGAGATTGTTGATTATTGGGTGGTTACCATAGACAATCCTAAATCTGTTTATTCTTCTATTCATCACAGGTATATGCTCCATATTTACAACGAACTTTACCAATGACAGACGAGGAAGAGGCCAAGCAGAATAAATTGTTTGGCAAGAAAAATGAAATAAATGATGATAATGGACGCCTTTCAATTCGCGATAGGATAGAGGTTTCACAGCGACTGCAAACTCCAAAGCTAATGAGCGATATGGCTGCTTTCAAGGCAGCAAATCCTGGGTGTATCTTCGAAGATTTTGTTTCATGGTAAGTTTGCTATTGCTATCGTTAGCTGTTAACTTTTGCGCACACTTATTTTTGTTGCGTCTACTCCATAGGTACGGCTACCCACAGAACCCCCTTTGTGAAGAAATCAACGGGGAAACACTACAACGTGAACGTGATCTTCGATCCAGATTATCCCCAGAAGCAGCCAAAACGCGATCTCTTGAAGACGCTAGTGAAGCCATTGCAATACTGATGTCTCTCAGGTCCTTCTGGGAGGACTCCTTTGAGGAAGCTGAGCCCTGTCCCGCGTCCGAGCAAGAGCCCCTTTTTGACCCATATTCCACTGTCGAGATGGTTCTACATTCTTTTGAGACAATTCACCCAGCATTGCTAATGGGGCAAGTATTGGCTGTGAACCTCACGAGTGCGGAATTCGTGCTGAGAACAGCTTCTAAACCAGTCCAACATGTATCATTCATAGACCAAACTATGCGGAAGGTTCGAGCTGCGATACATGATGCAGTGGAGGTGCTCACAAAAGATGCCTCTGAAGGATATCTTCATACCTCTTCGCAAAGTAACCTTGACGAATATTCTCTTGTGCACGTATCAACATTAACAATACAGAAGTGTGAAGAAGCGTGCAATATGATTGGCGAAACTGAGCTGTTATTGTCTAGAGCTCTTTCTTTGTGGCAACTGTGCCCAGAGCCTGAATTGATTCACAGCTTGCTTTTATGCCTAGATGGAAGTTTTGTATTGTTGAAGAGTCCTAAAGAAAGAGGCGTATTTCTCAATGCAATTAAGCAACACCAATCAACCAAATTGGGTATTGTTTCGAATAAGCACTTTCCTGAAGCTACTATTCGTGAGTATGTGATGCAGAACGACGACGCAAAAAGTCCATGTCAGTTGAATACTAGACTCGTATCAGATATGAAAGGCAGTCACTCTGCCATGTTTGCACTAACCAAATCCATTTCGTGACTTGAGAAAATTGATTACTTGAAGTTTAAGAATGAGTAATATTGCTACTCAAGTAATACTGAATAAGTTCAAATTTCTTTGAGTCCCCGAACTGATGTCTTACTTTAATGCCTGTAAACCCCCAACTCCTGATTGTTGAAATCATCTTTTGTTTTATCATTCTGGTCATAGCTCCCCCACACCAATGGTCAGTGACACCAAAGAACAAAGAAATGACAAGTGTCTTCTTTTTGTGTTGTAATGTTTGCTGGACATATTAGATGATTTGTCTTTTTGCTTTGACGTTTCCTTCACACAGAACTCATACTGACAAGAAATATTGTTTTAATATGACATACCATTATTAATATGTACAATTGGAGGTAGGACTTAAACAATATCAAAGAGTTACCGGTTTGATCTTTTATCTCTTTTCATCCTAGATCTTAGATCTCTAATCTCTATTCATCCTAGGAGATTTTCAGAGGTGGAGTCTCACTGTTTAACTTTAAAGTCCCTCCCTTTAAACTACTTTTGAGCACCCATCACCCACATAGCCAAAGAAAACACAGAAGAAAAAGCGGCAGGGGCTTATACAACAGCTTAGATACATCTTCAAACATACGAATTTGATAAGTAAAGGGCAAATGTAACCGTTTCTCCCTGTTCATCCCTCCATATATCCATGCTTCAACGTCTGTGTGTGTTGCCATTATCCAATAAGAGATGGACAACGACGAAGGTTCTATCACCAAAGCCAGGAGTGACTGGCAATGACAGTGACATTCAAGAAAAAATGACAAGTATCTTCTTGTTGTAATTTTTGCTGGACATAAATGATTTGTCATTATTTGTTTGCTTCAGATTCAGAAAAGCAGTGTTGCAGTTGTATTAATATGTCACACCATAGTAAATAAGTACAATTCATGGACTGAAATGAGATGAAAGTGTTCTTGCCAGTTTTATCATCACAATGCATCCCGAGTTTTTCAGAGGCCTACTTTGGCTTTTGCACCCATCACCCGCACACACAAAGGCCTAACTACTGCACACCCAAAACACAATCTGATCGAGTTTATTTTCCTGTTTTCTATACCTAGTATCTTTCCATTGTTTATGCCGCTCTCCCTCCCCTCTATTACAACTGCAACAAAACAGTCCAATCTTCTCATAAGCTTCAAGTTTCAAGGTAGCTTCTCTCATGGCGGAAGTAGGTATTGTGTATTATTACATATGCGGTATGCAATTTCAACTAATTTTCTTCAAAGTTGGAATTTCTCAGTCACTAATAGTAAATCACATTTATCAACAGGTTGCGCCTCACACACCAACCACAAATTGACCGATGAACTGAATGCACGATACATAGAGTAGCTTGACTATTTTGGCTATCAGACATGTTTGTGCAGTGTTTCTGAAGTCCAAGCCTTGTTTCTTGTTTGAGCTGCAATTTTGATCTGATACTATTCTTCATGTTTCTTTGTTGCAGAAGCCAATAATATGTCTTGTTGGGTATTTTTGTACAGTGGATCCATCTGCCAACTAAAACTCTCAACCGATGTGATGCTGGGTTAAGTCATATCACAGAGTCATCTGCTGTAATTTCACATGGGCTGACATTGAGGCCGATTGCCATGGTTTCGTTGTAGAAAAATGCTTAAATAACAATTTCAATTGGGCAAATATCAAATATGGTAGTACCACTACAGCGAAGAGGCAAAAAGGCAGGGGTACCTATTTTTTACATACGTCGTCTCAATACGTCTGGACTTTTTTGATAAACATAGGTGCAATTTGACCGTTACCATACTGCGCTGTCGTTGCGGCAGTTGCGGGTTGCGGCCTTGGGCCTTGCTTGTGTTGTTGTCATAAAAGTAATACCGTTCACAAGAAGAGATAGATATTATGATGGACGACGACGAAGGCCCTATCACCAAAGCTAGCCGTGCAGCAGCCCAAGCGGAACTAGAACTTCAACAAGCGGCTCGCGACAAAGAGAAGGAGGAGCTACGGAAACAAGCTGCATTGGTTGGAGAAACTGCATTAGCTCTAGCTCGACTGTCCACTTCTCCCGAACCAAATAATCGTCGGGGTAGTCTTCGTGGCTCAGGTAATTTAGTATTAACTCCGGATCAATTGATTCAATTGCAGCGCGGACGATTCTCTCCCTCAGCGAATGTATCGCCGGGTGGGAAGAAATTGAGTGTAGCGGCTCGTGCTCGACTTGAGGCCGATTTGCCCACGAACAACAGACACAGCAGCAAATCATACAATTCCCCCAAACCATCCGATCATCAAGATGCAGGTGTCTCTCGTGGTAAATTCTCACCACAACAAGTTAAGCAAATGATAGATGCATGGGGCAAAGATGACACATCAGAGGCAGAATCCTCGGAGGAACAACATAGCGAACAAGAATCATCAGATGGTTCCAATTGGAATGATGAATATTTGCGTCCATCATTATCAGCTGATGCCTACACATCACCCACGGCGAATAAATCATCGGAGAAAAGATATATAAAGTCATTGGAAAAGTCCAATCATCATCTCTTTACGTCCCCAGATAAGGATAATATGTATCAATATCAACACCACAGAGTCTCAAATTACAAAACTCATATGAAACAATCACGCAGCACTGATAGTCTCAAATCATCCAATTCATCCAATAACAGTGTAGGTGAGCAGCGTAATGTAGGTATATTTCAAACTGCCAGAAGTTGGTTGAATAGTCAACGAGACAAATTACATAGATTGGAACTGGAAAGACAGGTCGAGGACCAAAGACGAAAACTGGTAGAAGAGGGGAGGCGGAGGAGATTTGAGGAAGCGGAGGCCAAACGACGGTGGGAGAATAGACCGGCAGCTAGAGAGGCAGCTAGAGAGATGATGCAACAACAAACGGGTTCTACAGAACAACAAAATTACAGTGGCAGTCAAGAAGATTTGGTCCAAGTTCCATCGTATGAAAATACCGCCGTTCAGACAATAGTTGGATTTTGTGGAATGGGTCTGGATGATGGTGACGATGACGAAACTATGGCACGTGTCAATTCCGAGGGTCAGCTGACAGATGTATCCGACAGTGACGAATATTTGAAAGTCGGCACTCCGCGAGGCACAGTTAGTGGAAATGGTATGTGCGTCAAGGTCGATTTGCCTCAAGAGGAGGCAAGGGATTTGCACAGAGTAGATCACTATGAATGTGCATCATCACCGCAACAACAGATACAACAGCGACGTAATAGTTTTCATCATGATCAGGTCAAGGTCGTTGATGAGCCACACACAGAAATTCCACCCATTTTATCCCAGAGTCAGATGAAGTCACTTGTTCTATCGGGTGCATTACCAGCATCCTTACACTATTGCAAATGGGAAAGGCTTTATAGTCTCACTCGAGACGGTGACTCATTCGATACCTTCTTGCGCAATGTAGAAGGTCGTGATAGAACGGTATTAGTTGTGAAAACAACATTAGACAAAATATTTGGAGGATACGCGGATACAAGGTGGGAATCCAAAGGAGTAAGCCACCACGCTCATGAATTTTATGGTACAGGCCAAGCATGTCTCTTTCGATACACACATCACAATAACGTAATGAGATACAAGTGGTCCGGCGCCAACCGCTACATTCAATTATGTGACTCAACCAAGCGAACTATTGCATTCGGGGGCGGAGGTGATGAAGGGGTATTCGGACTTTGTATCGAGGATGACTTTAGACGGGGTACAACAGGACATTGTGAAACATTTCAGAATGAACCTTTATGCGAAGAAGGGTACTTTGATGTGGTCGATTTGGAGGTTTGGGGGTTCAGATTGGATTTCTGACATGTTCATATCGTTCAATCATGGATCTGGAATGGTTTAATTTTAAGAGTCTTTCCCTTTTATACTTTTAACTACCATGATATGGTTATCAAGCAGTTACTCCATCAGCACAGGCTCACTCATTCCGTCGAAAAAATTACCAGCGTCATCAACACTGAACACTGAATTCTCTTCCTTTAAACAACTTGCAGTTCCACAAGCTATCCCGAATGCAAATGCGGTGGCCAATTGATTGCACCACACTTGCTCCTTGGTCAATATTTTTAATCCAGTTGTAGATGAAATGACTCCTGAATTTGAATTTAGATAGTGCCATGCTGCTAATGTGCCTGCAGCCACTGTATCGCCTGCACCAATTGGATACAGTGTGCCCTTCTCTGATAAATCAATACTATTCATTTGCCAAGTACGTTTCTTACCGGCTAGCTCAACTAAATACCCAGGAAATTTGCCATCAGTGACGCATAAATAATTTAATCCTTTGATATTGTAGTTGCTTGTGAAACTAGATGTTGAACTTTTCAACTCATCCATTGTTACACGCTCAGACTCTTTCTTCGGCACATTTGCAAGCTTACATAATTCTGCAGCATTTAATTTGAGCACTGCTCCACCACTACCTTTTTCTGAATATATATCACTCAATGTATCCAGCAGTGGATTGAGTCCTACCACTGAATCAATCAGTACTAAACTTTCCTTGTTTATCAATCTTTTGGTCAATTCAGCGTATGTATTTTGACCACATCCTGGAGGCATGCTTCCCATAATGCATAGGCAACTCGCCTTATCATCCTTTGTCCTACTCTCTACTCTGGCAAACAAATCATTCATCTCATCTTCGGTTATGGTGCCACTATTCTCAACAAGTTCGGTGGCACAATCGTCAGAGACTATGGTTGTACAAGTCTGACTGCATTATAAGACATAATCTGCACGCGATAGTTCAGCTATCTCCCAAAAAAACTCACCCTCAGGGGGGACCCATTTCTAATTGTCAGTTCATCGGATAAATGTCGTCGTTTCAACGCATCGAGTACAGTGTCTCCCTCAGCGCCCTCTCCAATGAACTGAGTCAATACAGCCTTATCCTTGAAACTTTCACTGGGGTCCAAACAACTCATGGCCACGGCGACATCTTGGCCTTTGCCACCTACACCAATTTCTACGCGTTGGCTGCGGTGGACGTTACCGGGTTCAAGTCGTGATTCTGGGGGCAAGATAAAACGTTTTTGAAGGGCGGCGTTTAGACCGATGATTACGGTTATCGAGGGCACCAGTGCAAGGGTGGTTGACATTGTGAAGAGGGCCACCAGAAGAAGGATAAGCATGTCGTCGGTGGTGCAACTGTGCAATAGAGTGTTTCAGATAATATTATATTTAGATGTAGATAGGGGGCTGGATAATTGAAATCTTCTCTTTCACTAATTAACATCAGATAAATAACTACTGTCTAAACTTGTTGCCCTCTAAATTGTCCGACCTTAGATGCCATTTTCCTCCCCCCCTCACCCCTCAGCAGCCCTCAGCCCTTCAGCCTTCAGCCCTTCAGCACAAGCAAGTCCCTAGTCAAGTCAACTCTGTCAACATCCACCAGATGTTATGAAATGGTCTTCACCAATCATCATCTTCCCGGCTATTATGTGCCAGGCTTTTCATCTTGGCAATGTTCAAACACCCATCAGTGCGAAAGTGAAACAAAGGTCGGGAAAAGGAACAGATAATACATTACTTGTAGATGATAACACTCCGTTTCATCGACTGATGTCGTGTAACGAGCTAGGACAATCAACTTATTTCAATGATGTGATATCTCGAGCTGCAGAACGACTCTATTTGCGACACAACTGCGTGATGACTACATCACTAATTGTGGCCGCGGCCGCATCAGTTACTTTCAGTGCATTGCCGGTAAATGCAATAACGACATCAACTTTCCAACAACATACGAACAAACAACACAGTTCCATAAATACTGTTAGCATAAACTCATTTTGGGTTGTTGAGAGTGCAATCCCGCAATCTGCAATAAAGTCAGAACTTCTACCAAGTTCAAGTACAGACAGTGGAGCACGTGTGGGATCAGCGACACCAATATATTCACAAGAGACGGCGACGACTAAGTCATTACAACAAACTATGAAACCACCATCACTACCTAATTTGCAATTGAATCAACTCTCAAAAATTGAGATGGTAGAAGCTCATGCAAACCCAGTCAAGAAAATTGGCAGCTATTATCATCCACATGCGTCAAGTAAAGTAATAAAACAAACATCAAAACCACCACCACTGCCTCTACCTCCAGCTATGCAGACTCCAAAGCAACGAGAAAAGAAAATGCCGATAGATGGTCAACTCAAACCAATAGATGCTGACAAAATTACTAACGAAAATCAAATAGAGGTAGAACTAGAGCTCAAAGATCGATCAGGTACAGTAAAGATTGATCGCGAGACCTTCCAAAAAGTTAAGATTGTTCAGCCACAGTTCCTACAATACCTTCCTTCCTCAATGCAACCACTGATTACGAGACAATTCAAATCGCTTCAAGTGTTGAAAGAAATACCCGACGATCAACTATTTGAGGCTTCAGTGCTTGCTGGCAGCCTGACGGAGATGGTTCGCTCTACATTGACATATCCACTAGGGACCGTGAAGGCACGTGTGCAATCACGAAGGTCAAGAAACATCAGCCGCACAGGGAAAAGACGCAGCCTCTTGCGTAAACTGCGAGTTACATGGCTGACATTTGTATACGAAACAAAGCAAGGTAATTTATTTGCTGGAATATTGCCCACATTGCTTGTTACAATTCCTGCCTCTGGCATTTATTCAGGAGTGAAAGAGGTTTCTAGAAGAGCAATTGCAATGGGTATGCGATCGCAGATGTTTTTGAATCTATTTAGTGGCGACAGTGACTATGTTAAGATATTGAGTGTGAACTTACTGTCAGCTCTAGTTGCAGATGTAGCATCATTGGCGGTTCGTACTCCTGCTGATATACTTGGCAAGTCTAACTGGATTTCTAATGTAGCATATCACAATCATTCCCTACTCACCACGATAAACCATTATACTTCATGAAAATACAGCGCTACGTCGTCAAGTGTTTGGTCGTTCTAATGTCAGATCTGATTACACCGATTGGGCCAAAGACAGCGGTAAGCTTTATTACCCAATGAAGTCACATATAGAAGCTCATTTGACCTCACGGTAAAACGTAGTATTACTTCTACCAGCAATGATAGTTACAGATTTGCCATTTTTGGTTAGGTGAGATACAAACCATTATGTTGAGGTTTGTCAGGATCTTTGGGCTCAAAGGTCTCGTTTTATGATTGCTTCGTAAGCCGCATCTTTCTTAATGCAGCAATTACCACTAGTGGAGAGAACCTTGGTCGTTACGAAGTTGAGACAATCTTCATCGCTTGTTTCTGCGCCTTCCTCACAACGCCCTTTGACGTGGCGAGAACTCGTATACTACTGCCAACATTGTACTCAGAACAATTTGGAGAGAGGAGACTTGCTGGATCATCAAAATACAGAAAAGAACGGAAAAAACGACTGAGTGTACTTTCGACAATGAGGCGTGTATCCAAAGAAGGTAATGGGGGACTACAGAACTTATTTTCTGGGTGGTTGGAACGCACAATATATCTGGGTTTGGGAAGAGCATGGTTGGATCCTCTTAGAATCATCGGCTACCTCGGTTTAAGAGATGCTATACTACTAAAGTTATTTGATTGAAGTTATCACCAGTATTCTGACAAATGTTGGCATTAGAATTAACATTTTGTTCAAGTAAGTTCAAGTAAGTATTGAACTTAAATGTTGTCTTTTTCAAGAGCATTTTTGCTCCAGCCATTTCAGTAAATCACTATGAATCTCATCGATCAGCGGTGTGGGCTCACAAAGCAAACCATGTAAAGCAGGATACTTTTTCATCGCCTTATCAGCTGATTTGGATTGTTGCATCAATTCGTCAATTTTAGAATTGTCAACTATGACATCCTCATCTGCAACCATGCAGAAAAATGGCACCGCTATGTTGCCAAATGATTCAGAGATATCAAGAGCTAAGTCTACGCATGTCAAAGCAGACGAAACACGCAATTTTCCACTGTAAGATAGTTCATCAGCTTCGCATTCTGCACGGCGCTGGGGATCACGGTATTGCTTCT
Source organism: Cyclotella choctawhatcheeana (assembly GCA_036939855.1). Taxonomy (NCBI): domain Eukaryota; phylum Bacillariophyta; class Thalassiosirophyceae; order Thalassiosirales; family Thalassiosiraceae; genus Cyclotella; species Cyclotella choctawhatcheeana. The sequence continues at coordinate 66,440 of JALLPH010000054.1, forward strand.
CTGAGGAAGTTGTTGAATTTGGAATCAATTGCACTGATGGTACAAACAGTGAGAGGAAAGAAAGCCCCATTCTCTCTATAGAGCTCACTTTCAACGAAAGCATGGGTGCTAACATTACAACTCCCTTGACATATTCTTGACCCAATTCATCTGCCACTTTCAATGCGATTGCCCCTCCCATGCTGGAACCTAATAGAAAAAGAGGCAGTTCGTTCCCACAACTGGAACTATCTGATTTAGCATGTTCTGCAACCGCAACACCATCTTTAATCAAATCACCCACTCCAGTTAAATAGCCTCTGATACCTGGACTCATCCCATGTCCGGGGAGATCTAGCGAATAAACTGTATAACCATTACTGGCAAGAAGATTCGAGGCATATAATACCGTAGGGTATCGGGCGTGTGCACCGAAGCCGTGATATACAACTACTACACCTTTTGGTTGAGAATTCGGCTGCCATTTGTGCAACACACACTCCACTCCTCTTGTAGCCAGGGTGCCCGTTGTGTAGCTGAAGACTGGCGTCGTTGTTTCACTCATTTTCATTGATTTCTGATCTTTTCTGATTGATGATTGATGACCCGACAAAAAGCAGCTCAGGTTTTAGAGCTAACGCATAAAGGTATAAAGTGACTAATTTATTAGAATTTACCTTGTATCTTGCTGAGAGTTGAAGAAGGAAGGAAAGATAAGATTTCCACTACCATACCTTTTACTCCTTTTTTGTCCTCAGGTGTCATTAATTTGCTTTTCATGATGCCTCTGAAGAGCTTCTAAAAGAGTCTGGAATTGTGCTCTTAAGATCATAAGATTGGTTACTTTACATCATGATATAGTTATCACACTACCTATACACCCCAATCATCAGTAAAACTCATTGTCGATTCAATCGTATCTCTTCATTACATTCTGTAGGAAATGAAGCAGTACTTCTCTAGCCTGTTGTATTTCTGTATATGCTGCTGTACATAAAGTCCTCTGTTTCTAATCTCATTTTTCAATCTCCTTACACTGTACATCAAGAACCACGGAAACCTGTGCAAAATTGATCATGGTTCTTTTACTAACTCACTTATGAATGCATCAATAGTACTCCTAGCTTGTTGCATCCTAGCATTGACATATCGACTGCAATGATTTCAACCAGTTCTTCTTGTGTAAACTTACTAATGCATACTTCGTCGAACTCAAAGGAACATATTTGGTCCAGTTCTGCTCTATCATTAGATAATTGGCTCGGCTGGGTTAGGGTAAACACTGTGGAATCATCTGCACTTATTACCTCAAAGATAGTCGGCAGCGGTAGATTCGTCGTATACCGTTTGCGCAACGGCTTCGATGGTAGTGTTAGTTGGTAATTTTTCAATGATGTCGAAGGTGGTGGACGTTCAGCCACCTGTTCATCACTATCAGAACTTGAGCTAGCAGCGCGGAATTGCATTATTTCATCCAGTGTTAACTCATCTGAGTCGTTACTATCTTGCTGTCTAATGCTAGCGTCTCTCGTGAGTTTGTAACTTGAATTTTGTAACAACTCTTGCCGATCAACTTTTCGATTGTCTTGAAAATATTCAGAGTACACGGCAAGTGGACCACTTCGCGTTGACGCTAATATCTTCTCTTTTAAGATTTGCGGAAAAGAAAATACTGCATTGTTTTTGGCACAGAGCACACCCGTGTTCTTAGGAGTGGGAGCAACATTGAGAATATTGACGTTTTCGTCTTGATGGTGATGTGAATATGCCATGCTTTCTCGGGATTAAGAGAGATGTGGCAGTTAGATAAACCAGTTAATTGTAGTGGATTATGCCTTTTGCCAGCCCACGCCACAGCCAACAACCAAACGGGAAGAGATGTAGACGATGTGATGGCAGGCGGTGGTACAGGCGGGGCAAGGAAAGAAATAAGCGTTGGAAGCTGTTTTTTGGGATTGGCAGTAAAATGTAAAATTCAAATTAGCTGTACCTCTCCCTGAATCGCAGTTATCTTGTGTCAGAAATTTTTAGAAACCGAGTCTCAAATCCAATACTACTTTTTCACATACATGACATAAGTAACTGTGAATATCAGTGAAGAATGAATCGGCTCAACCAAAAACAGAAGAAGAGAGACGGAAAGGAAAAAGGAAAAAATTCCAGATTTTGCGCGTTAGCGCAAGTTTTGCAAAACTTAGAGAAGGGAGAGAAAAGAGAGAGGAGAGAGGAATGAGAGAAAAAGAAGGAGAAACACAACGATGATGTTACTTTATTGTATAGTCACGGATTGATCTATTCCAATCAGGTGTTCCAGGATTTCCAGCTATTTCGAGGGATCTCAATTCTTCTAGTTCTATTATCTTAGCATCACAAGCTTTTCCATTTTTGCCCTGTGCTGTCCAGCATCTCTTCTTATAAACTTTTATGCGGGTGCCCAGGGCCGTTATTAATGGTTGTTTGGGACGTTTCTCCAATTTATTCACTTCAGCTGACGAGTTCTCAAATTCAAGCATTTTGTTGTGAGCTGCAGTAGCGATTCTCTCAGCAGTTGTTTTGATATTAACTTTGTCAGCATCGTTCCTTGCAGCATTAATTCATCTCTTGCATCAATAAGCAATGATATATTATCACCCGGGTCGCCAGCAAATGCAGCAAGCTCAATACAGTTACGCAGCAGCTGCTTATTTCTGCTGTATCTCATGGGTATGCCTTTAGTAATCAACTTATTATCATCCGAGAGCGAGAGCATTCCTTGGCTTGACATCTCTACAAGAACTGCACCCAAAAACTCTCCTGCATTCCCATTTGTTTCTGCATTTACATATGCCCTATTATTGTATGATAGGGATGCAGTCATTTCATTTGCAGAAGAAGTACTTGAACTTGCATCAGCATTTGCATTTGGCTGTGATGTCTCTCGTTCCTTACTAGTAACTTCGTGTTGGAGTTCACTGGCAAGCTTGACAGAAGATTCTTGCAGAGGTGTTGACGTAGTAACATCAGGAGCTGACAACTTAGGACGTATGGGTGATTCTTTGGGGCGGGCGGCCATCATGGTAGTTCGTTCGTTTGATCGATCAATTCGTTCAATTTGTTCAATTAGACATTTGCGCAAGATGATATCCTCTACCGCCATTTCCCCTCTCTTTATGTCCAAAAGAGATCGTTTTGCAAAACGAGATACCCAAGTTTTGCAAAATGAGGACGACTACTGGGAAAAAGTTCTGTAACAGTCTGTAGGCTTGGTGGATGTACTCCTTTATACGCAGACCCCCGATTAGCTCGGCAACTGCAGTGGAGTTTTGTATCACTGCCCATGTCATGTAAGTTGGAGTGTCTGTTGTCTATTTCGTTATTGAATATTTCAATAATGTTACAGGCAGTAATCAACTGAATCAAATTTAATACAGCAATCACAAATAACATAATATAATATTGGCAAGCTTCAAGCAGTAGTCACATAAATACTTAACTGAAACCACTCATAATAAATATCTTGATTTCATTAATATACTATTGAGAAATAAATCCGGATTGATTGACAAGCACAATATATTCATATGCATTAGTTTATCTAATAACACATACATCAACTCAAAATCTTGTGTCAGAAAAGGAGCATGCTTCACATTGAATACGCAAAGGTTGACCAGGAAACGCGCATTAGCGGTCTTCCATGATGTTGGCAAGAAATCTGTGACCGATGATATGCTAACAGTTGCCATTATATGGAGAGTTACAGAAGGACGTCATGGTGGTTAGAGAGAAAATACAGAATAGACGCCAAAGTGACGAGTGAGAGCAAGACGCAAAAGTGGAATTTTTCGACTGAAAGTCAAAATGCGTATTGTTCCTACTTTGATTCGAAAAAAATCTATTGACTCCAACGCCAGCTGTTTTTGCCACCGGACAA